>CAMXCT020001579.1:33057-144083 GCA_947184155.2 Cladocopium goreaui | reverse complement strand
TCCATTACTATATCTGCCACAGGCGAAGCCTGCGGAGTGTCTGGTGCCTGGCCATCTTGTATTGTCTTGAGGCGTTTCGTGATACGCGACAGGTTCTGGCGAGCACTGGCTAGCCGCGTTTCGTGAAAAGCCACTTTTTCACTGGCTGCCCTCTGCATGTTCTGCAATGTCGGGATGTCCGCTGCGGCTAGGTCAACGTCCTGACTGGCTTCACAGGCGGGCTCAGGGCTACTAGCAACAACAGTGTCAGTGGCTTGCGTGTCTGGCGATTCATTTGGTGTGTCAACAGGAGAAGATTCTTCTGTCGGTGTCTCGTTGTCAACAGTGGGTTGCTCCTTTTGAGGCAGCTGCTGCTCTTCAGCTCTGTTGTGTGCTGCGGAGTGAGAGTCGGAGGATAACGCACCGGTACCCGGGGTATCCGCCTTTGATTTGCTCGTGGTTGGTAGCGATGGTGGACCTGGTCTCTGGCTGAATAATGATTGTGCACTGACCTTAGGGGGCCGATGACTCTCTTGGTGAGCTGGAGCCTCTGCCGCCGCATCTGTACTGGATTTGGATGGCACGGTGGTTGCAGCTTCTTCTGTGCTTTGCTGACTTGCGGCCAGCAAGTTAGCTGGTTTTTGGGTCTGTGTGGAATGCGCTGGTCGGCTGTCTGCCAGCATCCGTTGGCTTGCTTGAGCAAAAATATATTGCAGTTCCATATATTGCCTTTCTCGATCAGCCACTTGCTGCGGTGTGTTCTGAGTTCCCTTCGGGTCCTGCGGAGCGGCTTCTTGCAGTGCTTGCACAGACTGTTTTTCTTCGGTTCGTTCCGTCCACCTAGTTGGTTTAGGTGGAGTCGGAGGTTGTGAGCGCTTAGCAGGCTGAGAATGTTTGAGTTGGTTGAGGCATGGCTGAATTTCATCCCTCAATTCAGGTGGGTACGACTCCTGTCTCGGCTAGCCACTGTATGGTGTGTTCATGCAACCACAGGGTTGTCCTCCACAATGGAATGGTTTGGTCATCATTTACCCAAAACAGTGGCGTAGGCGGCAGCAATGCATGGGCCTCCACAATCAAAGGCAATAGGAAAGCCAATTTCTTCTGCTCATGGAAAATCGCTGCCCCGTTCGGGTGAACCTTAAGGTAGGTTTCCTTCCACACGAAAGGGTTCACAACACGCATGGTGTGGGCGATGTCATTGAAAATGGATAAACGAATGTCGGTATACGGTGGAGCGACACCGTAGGCTTGTCCATCCCAGGGTAGTTCAAGGAAACCCCACCGCTCTTTTCGGTTGTGATTAACAATCTCCCAAAATCCGGGCACGAATTCTTTCTCCAGGACACCATTGAGGGTAGAAAAAATAAGCCATGGTACCTCATCAATATGCAATCTGTATTCCACCAGCGTAAATTCATATGTTGTTTGGCAATCTCCTACCCAAATTGTGCCACTCACTGCAAGGAAGCGGACGTCATTGGCATCTCGCATGTCCCAATTCATCCCAGCCGATATGTCTAGTAAGTGCTGATCTTCGACTACGATTGGGCCAGATGGAAAGTGTGTCTGCTTCGGCATACCAGCAACAGGTACCCTGCAGTGGTAGCACTATCTGGTAATGGAGGTGCTTGCGCGGTGCACAGTTGGACCAAACGACGGGAACCCCGCGCTATTCAGGTGTATTGGCCAAACAACGGGAACCCCGTGTCGGCTTTAATGCAAGAGCGGTCAGGCAAATTTAAACAAAATGGACGGGGAGGACCAAGGCGACTCTGGCTTTGCCGGTGCGGTATCCTCACAGTTTGAGCCAACGGCTGCTGACAACGTAAGTTAGTCATGCTTGGATCAGGCACAAAACCAGAAAGACAATCAGGATCTTAATGGGAAGTGTGTGCAACGTGTTGTCGGTTGAGGCGTTGTAATGAACGTAAGTTGCTATCCTGTTGTGGAGGCATAAGCCAAGGAGGGGGAGGTGGCAATGGAGCAGAGCATAGGGGTATGGGAAAGGGCGGCAAGTGGCTAGGGCAGCAAAGCACTCGATAGGAATCTAGCGGAGCAGGGTCCTCGTCAATGCTGGTGTCCAGGTTGAGATGTGTGTCTCCGCTTATCTGCGTGGGGCATGCAGGTGTATGTGCAGTAGAACACCTATACTGGGATTGGGGACGGGTGGGCATATGCTCATCGGCTTCAGATAATGCTAACAACGAGGGACGCTGAGGAGTAGAGATTTAGCAACATTTAGTTGATATGACCTTCAAGATGCTTGAACCAAGGTTGCGTTCTCCAGATTGTGAACCAGTTGAAATGAGTCACTTGTAAATAGGTGAAAACAAAACAAAACCCTCACCATTACCCAAGGTACCCTTGGGAACAGTAGGAATAGTATAAACACAAAGGCCGAGTTCCTACTAAACATGATGTTTGGGGGGCAATGGGCGGTGAGGGCACGAGGTGCTCTCTGAGAACGATGGGTCGATGTTCGGTGAACTGCACTGGGAGGGGAAGCATAGGAGGTTGAGAGGGCCAAGTGATCGTGTTGAGCTTGCCCCCATAGCTGTATAATTGGGCAACCCGCCTAGATGAATTATTCCATTTGCAGTCGCCTTTTACTTGCAAGCACCCCAGGAAATCTCAAGTAGAACTACTGTTGCCGATAACTGACTGATGGACGAGGCTAGGGGAGAGTGCAGTGGTCGTTTTATGGTGCCAAGTTGGCACTCCTCCTGCCTATGGGCCTCAGCAACTGCACACATGATCCTCACTTTCTGCACGGTGGGGGAAATTAATGGGCTGCGGCGGCAGCAGGCAACTCGTGCAGCTGTCATTACACTGTGGTGATGATCACTGTCATACTTCCTCATAGGACTCACATGGATGGAGGTTGCCACGCCGGGCACCCCTGGGAGCGCCTGCCATTAACTGTCGCTTTCCATGGGGAGGACATGGACTATTGGCAATACTTTGGCAAAGGCCTCGAGCGAGGAATGATGAGGTAGGTCGCTGCCAGATTATGCTTACTCTCCACTTACGGAGATGATGCTGAGCACAGTAAGCGGTCTTAGTCAGCTATATCTATTGATTAGGGTGGATATATCTAGGCTGGGGGAGTAATTGCTATCCTGCGACAGGTCACCTGCAAGACAAAACCAAGTGGAGTGACGCCGACGTTATGCTAGGTGCTATGGTAGGTTGAGCATTGTCCACGGTACAGCTCGCGGCTGGTGACTGGCTCGATCCAATAGTTACACGATGGTAGGTTGTGGACATTGTCCACGGCACAGTTCGCAGCTGGTTACTGACTCGATCCAATAGTGACCTCTCGGCAGCATGGGCATGTGTCTGGACACCGACAGCTTGAGTGTGTCTATTTGCGAAGGCATACACTTGGAGGAGACGCCCCCTAGGTGGTGTTTGTAAATTAGATGATGGGTCCGATAAAACGAAGGAGATCCGTTCCGTAGTTGTTTTTTGGGAATTGGCTCCTTCTTCATACTAGCCGAAAAACAAAAACACCTAAGAACTGGCAAAAGCGGATCCAGGATTACCTAGTCCGAGACGACGGTGTGTGCAGGATCTTGTTCATCAGGACCTTACCAGCGCCCATCCACTCATTGCGGAAGCTCACGGTTTGAGTGCTTCTCTGCTGCAAAGAATTTTATGGCCTGCTCCGATTGTGGCTCCGCAGGAGGTGGAACTCAGCTCAACATGTAAAGTAGCTAGAACCCTCACCATTACCCAAGGTACCCTTGGGAACGGCGGGTGTCCTGCAACAGTTCCACAACAGTGAACTGCACAGTTTCCCTTAAACAACGATTATTAGGCGTATCCCGAGGTCACATCGAGTGAAGTAACTGTACAATTCGGTGAGCAGTACGTAAATGCCACGTGGAACTTGTCCTCCAACTGGTCTGCCATCTCGGGGCAACAATTTAAACCTGATGGAAGAGGGAAATCTATTGGCGGGGATGTGCCCTATTTCGGTGGGTAATAATATAGGTGAGGTAGTGAGCTGATGGGTGACATTAAATCCTTCGATGGAACAGGTACACATTCTCCGGAGGGATCCCAATCAGCGATAACTACAGGCAGTTGCTAGTATAACATGTTGTTAATAGTAAGGGTCCGTCAATCCTTGTTGATAATGAATACCCATCATACTGTCACAACTAACTAATGAGTGGTCAGTTCTATGGGAGATTCATTGGGCAGGGCGGCTCGTACTAAACTCAAGGTGTGTTTGACCTGCTCAAGCATCTCAGTGACTACCGCCCGAAAGCAAAAGCCGAGAGACATGCACTCAGCTTCGAAATGTGTCTGCGCTTGATGATGAGTTAGAGTAGAAGAAGGAGATTCATTCGTTTTTTTTTCCCACCCTTTCCCCTGGGTGGGAAATTGATTCCTTCTATAAACTCATAAGCAAAGCAGAAAAGACCTCTGGATAACTGCGGAGCCAAGCGGTAGGATACACAAGTGGTCAAACTGTGGTCTGAACGCAGCACTATCTGACAGCCACTACAGTCTGGCAACATATTAGTATCTGCATGTTCCTCATTAAGGTTATCTTATGCTCAATGGGCGGCTTAGAGTGGGTTCATCATGGAGGACCTATTTCATAGTCTGGGAGTGACATAGTGGCTGGTGGGCGACAATAGGTCGACAATAGGTCGACAGCCTCCGGGTCACTGAGGCAGACGCTAGTCAGCAACTGACACTTGGGCTAGTTTACTTCCGCATGGAATCATTGATGGAATAGGCCTTCCCCTATCCTTGGCGGGCAGTTCAGTGTGAAAATGCCTTCACGGGTCTTGTTCAAGTGGGGAGTGCTACCTAGGGTACCCCTGGGAGCCCCCCACTTGACCTGACAAGGTTTCATGAGGCATGAGAACTATTGGCGGGAGGTAGGTACAAGTGAGGTAGTGAGCTGATGAAAATTTAATTGTAATTACGGAAGAGATCCGCATTCACGTGAAGGTCTCATATCAGCAATAACTACCAGGCAGGGGCTAGTAACAGATTTAGACAGTGACAGGCCGCCCGTTCTTGTGGACGAGTTACCCTCTGCAATATCACGTCGGCATAGTGGGTGGTCAGTTTTATGGATCAGTTGTCGGGCGGAGTGGTCGATGACCATAGCTTGAAAGCATGAGCCTAGAGAAAACTCTTCGCGCGGAGATGTTTCCAGCGGTATAATATTCTAATGCCGACCGGCTGTGGCTTAGACCAAACACTGTCGGTAAACTCCACTACACCAACAGCTGATTAACTATATGTTACTGGGCAGGGTTACCTCATGCTCAATGGGCGGCTTTAGTCGGGTGCATCATAAAGGCTCATTCTTTGGGTTGGAATTAGCACAGGACAGGTGAGCGACGGATAACCGACTGCCATTTGGCCACTGAGACAGCAACAAGGACAAGAGCGGATGTTTCAACTAACTCACTGCAACTTAAACAATGCCTTCACCTATATTACGCGGGCGGAAACGGCTACCCAGAGTACCCCTGGGAGCAATTCCCGTCCCGCTCACTAGCGGCTTTGGCAGGGGACAGCACGATGGTAGGCATAACTGCACCGGAATGCCACACAGTCACGTCGGTCGTTCACGTCGAGCGCGCAGCTTGGCAAGAGCTTCCAAAGGGGTGGTGCAAATGTGTGCGGATCCTTTAGCAGTATGCTGCTTACGGTTGCATTGATGAGACGTGCGGCGGGTGAGGGCTAGGGCTCGGCAACTGGCGGTGTGCTTGAGGGTTTCTACGTATGCATTGCGCGCAGCCGCAAGGGGAGTGACTTTGAACCATGGCTGATCGAAGAAGAGCTGATGTTTGGACAGAACTTCTTTTTCAATTTGCCTCACCATGTGTTCAGGAGGCGGAGGAGCAACTAAAAAGCCATCATGGAGCCACACCAAGGACTGTGTCGGGTGCCGGGCGATGAGTGCGTGAATGGTGTTTTCAACAATGAGGGCTTCGAAGTATTCTAGTAATCTAAAAGCGCTGTCATTATGGTTGACACTGAACGCTGGTCGGAATCGTGTTAACAACTGGGTAGTCAGGGATGTACTTAGGGACCAGAGTTGGTGAAGGGTCGCGCTTACACTAGCACCGGGGGAGCCATCCACAAGGGATCTCAGATATCGGTATGTAGCATCGAGAGTGCTGTTGATAATCCTCAGTGGGAGTTGCTTAATAGTGTAGGGAAAAATTGCTTCTACCTCTTGGATATAGGGATCGCGGTGGAGTTGCGCACGAAGTTCATCGATGGTTGGGAGGGGTACTAGGTCAGGCGCAAAAAGTAATCCCAGGCGTCGGACAAGTTCATAAAAAGACCCTTTAAGGTCAATTTCGCAGTGATTACGTCCGAACAGTAGGAGCCTTGTAGCCCTCGGTAATTTCTGGCCCCCTATGGTGCAGCAATACTTACGTCCATGGTTGTCGGCAGCTTTGGGGGAGTAACCAATTTCAATACTGCTATTTTGCGGTAGACAGGGGGACAGATACGATTCGATCAGCTGGCGGTGATGGGGGTGGAGGGTCAAGTGTCTGCGGAGGAGGCCGTGGTCAATGCTGGGTCTCTCCACTAGGGTAAGTGTCGGCTGACTCCAGGGTTGTTCAAAACATTGAATGTGGAAACCTCCTACTTGAAAAAGGGCTGTTGGGAATGATGGTTTGATGGACACCGGCCCAGAGTCCCGGTTGAAGGTAGCGGGGTCACTCCTATATCTGGCCAATAGAAACTGAGAGGCTTGCCCCGCCAAGTCGTCCGCAATGCCGTTTGCAACTCGAGGCAGGTATAAAAAAAAGACCATGGGGAAGGTGTAAACTTACAGTCGTGCGAATGCTCTCCAGTGGTTGGTGCATGTCCAGCCTTCGGAGGCGGCCTGCAAATTGGAAGTACTTGATGACAGGAAGAATATCACCTTGGATGACTACCTTAGGAGTGAGGCCACGGCTTGATAGAAGTTGTTTGACAACAACAGAGATTTCTTCAACCAGGTACAAGCAGGCCATGATTTCTGCTTCTATATTGTCTGAACAATGCGGAAGAGCGACTGACCGACATGCAATAACACGAGACCGACCACCTTCTATTGCATATATAACATACCCTGCTCCTCCTAACATTTCTTCGCGCATACAACTGCCATCGAATTGCCCTACGATCTGTATGGAGGGTTCGGGTTGTGTATCATCAGGAGGGATCGCCAAGATCAACTCATCCGGACTGACGGATTGAAGAGCTGTGACTGTACATAAAGAATCAGGCGAGTTGGGGCAGGCTGGTACAATCTTGGCATTGGGGTGGAATCCTGCAACCCGGGCTCTAGCTGGGGCGATGAGGCTCAGCCATGGGTGTCCGAGTGGGAGAACTGCAATGGGTTGATTGGGGGCAATGGATGTGGTAGCTGTGCAAACCAGATCAGGGAGTGCTGCAGAGTGGAGAGTAACTGCTTCGTTGGCAGTGGTTTGCATGTGGCATGGGTGGTTCTGATTATCTGTGCCAGCATGTTGGGGCCTTACAGGCGACAGGAGTTCTGGGAGGAAGCGAGTTGGGATAGCCTGCAGAGCGTTGTCATGTAGGCGGGTTAACCATTCAGGGACACTGAGGGGAACTGAGGATGTCGCATGTTGCATGCCTCCATGCTCAAGCAAAAGTCGGCGGAACTGATGCAGAACGTGGCTCGCGATCACGCATCCGGCTGTGTTGACTCGAGCAAGCTGGTCCAATGATTTAACTGGGTTGGAAGAGGGTGACAGGATATTGGCAACTAGGACAGGTACGATGCAAAAGCGAGCCCAGTGTTGAGAAGAGTTATCTCCATGCCCGCACGCTACGCAGGGAGAGAGATTTCGACCGCGGTCTCGCCATGAGGCAGGAACAGGAAAATATCCCCGGGTGGAGTCCGCGATGGCGTGCCAGTGGGATGTGGCCGGTATTCCCCATCTCTCACTATTGCACAGGGTGGTTGCATTGATATTGTGATCATGGCAGCATCTTTCACAGGCTGGGGCAAAATTAAGTCCGAGTGGATACAAGCGGGTGTGAACTCCACAGAGCTGGCATGGCTGCTCAGCCTGAAGAGAGCCTGCAATGCGAAGCCGAAGGCATTCATCATCATCCTCATTCACTGCCCAGCGTAAGACAGCAAACCGCGCAACCCCATTAACGGCAAGTTTAGGTACTGTGGCTAGACTGGTTAACCAAGTCCATGATACTCCACCAGGCAGGAGTTGTAAGCTTACTCTAGATTGAAGATACTGCAACGCATGTACTTGTATGGCTTGATAAAGGCTAAGTTTGAGCTGACGGAGGAATTGGAGGTGCTTTCTTCTGGTATTTTGTCCTGCAATTATGCGTAATAGGTCACCAACTTTGTCTAGTCCGAGCAGGGGGATCCATGTTCGGAAGATGCGTTGGACAACTGCTCCTTGCCTTGTCTCTACATCCGGGTACCCCGGTGAGAGAAAGGCGGTAGAGCCATTTTGTCTAAGCCAGTAACCTAAACACGCTGCAGTAAGTGTGACTGCTGGGTCAAGCGCAGGAGCAATACCTAGCCACCTAAATATGTGTGGGAGATACCGTGCGGCCAGCCATGGTCTGCCTAGAATCAGTTTCGCAGAGCGTTGTTGGTATAGATTGATGTCGTCCGGATTAAAGCCAAAGTATGTGCTTTGATAGATATTAAGGGACAAAATAAAGCAGTTATTGGCAAGGTTTCTTTGCACCACTGAGTGGGCAGGTGTGGCGAAAAGAGCTAGCCGATGGTTAGCTTTGGACATGGCTTCGGGATTGATGGCTTGCGTACTTGTAAGCTCTTCCACTGGGGCCCAGCCTTGATGGCTCGTGCTTGTACCCTGGCCATGGTGGTTTCCTGTGTGCCGGGCTAATGGGACAGAAACGTAGAGTTTCATGGCACGGCTGATGATCTGTGCTTGCAGTTGGTGGGCGTCGGGCACCCTGAGAACATGGCACCAGGTGTGGACACCTATTGGCAACATGGCTATATGCAGCAGCAAGTATTCTTGGGTGCGGGCGGTTCCTGCAATTGTGCCAGCTCTTGCATTCCAATCGCCCTGCTTGCTGAGAGATGGTCCGAAACATGTGCTTCCTTTCTGCAAGCCAGCAGTACATCCCACTGTTGGTCTAGCTCTCCTCCACCCAATCCAGTGCACTGAACATCCAGGGACCCTGGGTCAGTGGGATTGAGTTGCCAGGCAGTGTTATCCATGATAATGATCTTCCACTCAGTGTATTGAGGGTCGGCATGACTAGCAAGAACTTCGTTAATGGCCAGCTCTGCGTTGCTAGGGTCAATTCCCAGTCGTTTTTGCAGTGCCTCGAGAAGAGGGAGGATCTGGGCGGTGGGCAGTTGGAGGCTGGCTTGCTGTCCGCAGAGGAAGGCGACCCGATGGCTCAGTTGGTATGGCGTTGGTCTTGCCAGCGCTGACAGACTGCCGGTGGTGGTTCGTATCCCTGCTGGTCCACTCGGGAGTCTCAAGTGCGACCCGCCGAAAGGCAACGGGCGCCGACCACAAAAAAAATTGCTGTCCGCAGAGGAAGTGGGCGGTTTGGCAGGTCTGGGGCCAGGGTGTGTGGTCGTTGTTGTAATTAGGGACATCCACTGGCGTCCAAAGGCTTTGGAGCAGCAATACTTGCATCTTGGTAAGGCTGAGCTGTTGTCCGACGTGCGGTTTTGCTACCAATTTGCTTCATCTGACGAAATCGCAGCCTGTGGGGTGTGTCCATAGCGGTGGTGCCTCGTCAAGTGGTTGCAGCCCTTTACTTTGCCACTGTTGGAGCTTCTGTCCGAGGCCAACTTTGCTCCCATGGAAGGCATGCACAACGGGTGGAAGGCTGTACCCATCATCTAACTCCTTGCTTTGGAATAGCTTGTCCCCCGGGAGGCAGAGTATGGGAAAGTTAGCCGGGAAGACAGACATGGGGGAGAGTGTTCCCTGCTCGAAGATGGGACGGGCCCATGTGAGGAAGGGCGGGGTTCGCTGGACAAAATCCGGCCGTAAGTAGCGACCATCTCCGTGACGCGGCCATTCTCCTTGTTCAGGGATAGGGAATGCAATGATGCCAGCCCATTCCCCTAGCATTGCCCAGGCATGTGTCCAGTCTAGTGGGGTTCTGGCCTTACATCCAAGTAAGGGGGTAAGAACTAGTACGCCTCTTATTGCTTCCGCAGGGTCTTCTTGCACAGCTGTGGTGGCCAGGAAATTGGCTCGACTGTTGCTAAGTGCGATGACCCATTCGTCCGCCGATCTGCTGTTGGCTGGGTGGACTATACGTCTTGCTTTAAGGGCACACTCGCATCCGAGCCGGCGGCATCACTTGGTGGCATGCTGGCATCTGGGGTTTCTTGGTCCATGTCGACATCTACTGCGTAGGTCGGAGCATGTCCTGTAACTATAATCAATCCAGCGTTGAGTTCTGCTTTTGCTTCGGTCGTGAGCAGGACTGCCGGCGGGCATTGGCTGGAACTGGCCATGGTGTAGTGCTGCATTGCCTCGGCTCTGCTCGCCTTATCTGTCATGAGATTGAGTCGACTGTAATTCGGCTTGTTCTCTGAGTGCGCCCTGAATGCCGTAGCTACTGCTGTCATTTCTCACAATAGATCATGTCTCACCTCCTGTTTCACCTTTTATTCGTTTTTCACCACTCTCGTTGCGACCCGGCGTTGTCGGTGTTGCTTCGAAGTGCCAGAGTGAATGTTATGCCTTAACGGCTGCTCTCTGTGATCTCGGGGATCCTGGCTGGGGGGATCCCTGGTTTCCGCATTGAGCTTTGTTGCTTCTATCACCCTCCTACCTGGCCCCTTTGTGTGATTCTGTGTTTTCTTTTTTTTGCTTCTTGTTCGGTGGCCATTCTCATAATGACACACAAGATGTGATCATGCATGTTATTCCCATTGCTGGCAGCGATCCCACTTCTCTGTGTTTTGTTTGTTTTGGTTTGGTTGTGGTTGTGTGTTTTTTGTTTGCTTGGTTCTTTTTTGTTTCTGGTTGTGTTTTTTTTGGTTTCTTGCTGGGACACCTCGCTGGACTGCGTACAGGTCCACTACCAGTACTTTTGTGGCTATCGACAAGTAGACAGCCTTGCATGATAATTACAATTCATCTGTTTGCTGCGATTGAACGTGTGTAACGACCTGGCGGAAGCCATGAAGGCGTTGGACGGAAAAAAAGTCGACTGTAATTCGGCTTGTATGTGCCTCCACATTGACGTGTTTGAGCCAGTGGGTCTGATTCATGGCCGTGATATTCTAGACGATAGTACCTCATCATCTTTTATCTCTGACCAAGAGTGACCTAATTGGTGCTGTCTTTGCAGTACCATTCTGCTGCAAGCACAGTCGAGCTACAGTCGAGGTCTCTTTTGGCTTCTCTGTTTCTACTAATTTTTTGGATCTTGTTTTGGGCCCATAATGAAGCAGATTTGTTGCCAGACACTAAAGTCTTTGGCTGCTGAATGTCTTTTTGGCGTTCGTTTGGAGCTGCTGCTCGATTTCTACCTGCGTGGATTGTTTTGGTTGCTTGCAGGCTTGCATTTGGTAGGGTCTCAAGACTTGCTTCATGCTAAATATATCCT
Organism: Cladocopium goreaui; assembly: GCA_947184155.2. NCBI lineage: Eukaryota > Dinophyceae > Suessiales > Symbiodiniaceae > Cladocopium > Cladocopium goreaui. The sequence goes on along the minus strand of CAMXCT020001579.1, from coordinate 132,509 downwards.
TGAGGCTCTGGCCTCAAGACCTGCTTTAAGGCCTGCTTCGAGGCTTGCTTCATCCTTAAAAGCACATCCTCGAGGCTTGAAGGTCTGCCTCGAAGCCTGCCTCGAGGCTTAAAAACATATTCTCAAGGCCTGCCTCGAGGCCTGCCTCGAAGCGTGCCTGGAGGCCTGCATCATGCTATAACCTATCCTCGAAGTCTTGGAGGCCTGTCTCGAAGCCCTCGAAGCTTGCTTGATGCTGATAAACACATATATTTTCGTTGCATCTTTGTTTTCGCTGCAATTTGCATAGCCTCAAGGCTCTCGAGGCCTGCCTCGAAGCCTCCCTTGCAACCTGCCTCGAAGCCTGCCTCGCAGCTTGCCCCCTCCTTCTAAGCTATTTGTTTTTCTTCCAATTTTCATAGCCATGAGGCCCTCCCTTTGCGCCAGCTGCGGCCTAAAATTCTACAAGGCACCACAATTTCCCACTGCCACACCATCACCAATTCCATGGGACTCCGTCCACGGCGTTGGTACTAGGTAATCAAAGCAGTCAGGTTGAATTTGAGCAGCGAGCACGATATAAAGGAGGTACCCTAGTGTTTCTGCCACCGGGATGAGCAGCTCCGAGCTGGTTATGGATGGAGAACGGCTCATCCACATCAAGGAGGTCACCCAGCACTATGCAGTGTGCAGCGCCTTGCTAGAGAACCTGCAGAGTGCTCACTACGGTTTGCTCAAAGCCAAGCAGCAGGTCAGACAACTTCCCTGGATGACCAGGGCCATACGACAAAAGCTTGACGAGAGCATCAAAGAACAAGTAGACCTCCTGCATATGACCACAGACTATAAAGTACACCTCACAAAGGTACTTGACAATGCGCAAAGAGAGCTGCTTATCCCTGTCACCTACCCACAAGAAATCGACCTAGCTCCTGATGAAGATGAAGAACTACGAGACATTCGAGCGAATGTGTTCCCTCCTTCAGATTGATCCGCGACTGTCCTACACACCGATCATATGCTGGGACGATGCCCCTATGTGAATCAACATTGACATCAGGCAAGGCAATTATCATTAGACGTAGCTGCTCACATGTCTAGCTACAGCACTGAAGATGAACGCCTCCAATCGGTAGCACCTGAAATTGGGTCAAGGTTTTTGATGCGCGGGTTCTTTGCTGCGACCCCTTTTTTATTTGATTAGTTGTTAAAACGACGCGTGCCAAGTGCTAAAAGGACTCCATGCACCGGGCTCTGACAAGGCAAACTTTCTCGCTTTTATTTACCCCTAGTCAACCTGGGTAGGGACTATGCAACTACGCGGTCAGTCAACAGAATTAGTCAACAGAACAGCACAGTCTTGCCAGGGTGAGTTTCGAGACGAGCTCCTGACTAGGTTTGACTCTTGACTTGACCCGCTCTACTGTGTGTGCACCTGCAACATGTTGTCAGGCTCAAATGTTGACGAGATGTCTTTTTCAGATGTGCTGCGATGCATAATCCCCTGTTAGATGTACCTTGAAGTTGCCTTATCTTACTGGTCTCATGCTCGCCCTGCTTTGCTCCTCCCCTGATATTGATTGTATTTACGAACATTGGCCACCACTATGTACGCGGAGTTTACAAAACCGTTATGTTGCCTGTACACGGTGTCTTTCCGACCGCAGACGTGTCGGGACTTCACCTGTCAGGTTACCACTATTTCGTTATTCATTTTAAATTCTGTACTCTCTCCTGTGTTAGCGGTCTCCTCTGTGTCTTCTTGCTTGTCCCAGTACCCTGCCCCCTGGTTAGAACACCAACCTACCGGCGCCAAAACCGAAGCCATGGAGGAGGCCAAACTGATTCGAATGGCAGCAGCAATCAGTGAGTACACTGTGAGCAGTATGCTTCGAGAAACTGTTCACGGCGCAGCTGAGTCGATTAATCAAGCTGTCCTATCAGTGCAAACCCTCCCGTGGATCCCTGAACACCTACTGAGCGATCTTGCTAAAGCACAGCAGGATCTAGCACAGTTGGAACAAAGTGCAGTTAATTATCAGAAAGAACTAGCAGCTGACGTAGAAGAGGCACAGAAAGCTCTAATCCAGGACCGTCATTTCCACGAGAAAGACGAGCTCGTTTCGAATTTTAATTCAGAGGCATAAACTGCATTGTGTGCACTTGCTGACAGTAGATACTACAGTTGCACTAGGAAGAAGGGGCATAAAACGTGTGTGCAGCAGCTTCCTCAGTGATGAAGTGCAAAAGACCAGTGAAACTACACAGTCACAGATTTCTGAACATACACGTGCACCGACCCTAACAAGAAACAAGGCTACGTGCTCTGATTAGTGCTTCTGTCGTGCTGCATTAAGCATTATTGTAGACCGTCATCGCGCAATTGAGCTCTCAATTGTTCGAATTCTTGTATGTCTGTGTCAGACGTTCGCTGGCGCCATCCTCTTTTGGCTCAAAACACCAGCGAGACAGTATGTCTCTGCTGGAGCTCGTAGACAGAGTTCTAAAAGCATAATCCTCTTTGACTTTCTCGTTGGAAATATGTCCCTTCGTGAAGAGTACCCTGTGTTTCTCCGTGTTCCCCCCCTTCGTAATTAGATTGTTTCTTTGTAAGTTTTTCTCTGCTGTCTACGGCAGGCACTAATTTAACTTCCGACAAATTACCTGAACACGGTGTCTCTCTGACCGCAGACGTGTCGGATTGCACCTGTCAGGTTACGAAGGATTGCCTCAATGTCAAGCCCCTGCATATTATAAGCGACGGAAACTCTCACTCCCCTTTCAATGATTCCCCTTTTCTGGTCTGTTGGATTAACACCTAGTGGTGTACGCCAGTGTTACATATAGGGTTTGGGCAAGCCATGGCATCGCCGCTACTGACCTTCCTAGAGAACTACCACTGGAAGGGCTATACGGTGGACACCATTGTCAACAATTCTAATACGATGATGTGTTTGCATCGTGGAAATTTCCCCATGCACCGTTACTGCAAGAATATGGAAATTGGGTGTGTGCCTTTCAACCTCCTAGAAGCATGGGTATGGATTCACATGGAAAAGTGGAATATCCTATGGGCTGATGACGACACGTGGCTCCCACCGGACGCGAATGTTCTCACACGGGAGCGTTTACCCCATGGCTTCCACAAAGTCATTATCCATGAAACAGACGAGGACTACCTGCAGGTCTGGTTGGAAGTAGCAGGACGGGGATTTTACCCCTTTGCAGCAGAGAGTCGTCACTACGGCTATGCCTGTTGGGCAAATTCACGCCGTTTTGCCATCATAGCACGAAGTGCCCAACAATGTGCCATTATCGCAGAAGTTATGCACGCTTACAATTTGTTGGGGAACCGCATAGAAATATACGCCCCCCAGGCAGAAGGAATTGCTCTCATGGACCATGCCAGAATCAATAGTGCGATACATGAAGACGATCGGTCCTGTTTTGATTTTCGTGCATCCCAAATCTGCCGTGATGCAATCGCTGGGAGGTTCCCCAACAGCGCTAGTAAAGAGGAAAGAATGTTCCACCTAAGCGAAGGGATTCACCTTCTGCAGAAGCAACACAATGATTTAGTCCATGAAGCAAACCAGGCTATCTACCGTGTGCAACAGAGCTGGCACATGCTCAGTCAAGCCTATGCGGCTCTCGTCAGTAGCTAATCTGCAGTCTCACAGTCTCTTGCAGTCCCTGATGACTCAGTTTTTATGCACCAGACCACTCTCTGGAAAAGGAAAGGCGACGTGAAAAGTAGTCACCAGTGGGATTAGGTAATCGTTGTACTGATTGGAAAGCTTGCTAGGGTCTGACCGGCGCATTTGACATTTCTGACACTTTTTCTGCAGCGTTGGCTCACGCAGGGAGTCACTAGTCTAGGGTCTGTGCCCCCCTGAGTCGTATCTGACCCCAATACCGGCTCGGGAGCGAATGCCTTATTTGTTGAGAGACTACCACCTATCTCCCGCGTAAAGGCTCCATCCTAATAGGGAGTACTATCTTTTAACTAACATGCTTTTTCGGTTGGAAGTTCGCACATCTGGTCGTAGACTGATCCGGTGTGCTTACCTCCTCCAGCAAGCTTCCTGATAACTCCCTCATGAGTTTGAACACATACAGCAGAAACCGCATCGGCTTCACTTAACTCTGCAGAATGCGACCCATGGCATTTGCGCGCTTCAGACAAGGTGGCCATCAAGTACCACCATCGGTCAGAATGATTGCATATGGCCTGGAAGCTGCTCAAGATCTGACCACTACCCTACGAGACCTTCGACGTACTGTCAGGCTGATGCAGAGTGGTATCGTCATTCTTTTCCCGGACGAAGTGTCTGGGTTACTATAGAGTTTTGTACTTTGGACTCAGCCCGGTTGTATAGGCAGTTTGCTAGTTGAAAACTACTCCAAAACTGAAACCTCAGTTTAGCCAAAGAGTTCTGTCATGCAACAAGCATGGATGTGAATGAGCGCTTACTCCGCAGGCGTTGTGGTTAGAAAAGATGTTTTTATGGTAGCGCGGAGCTTAAGGATCCAGTGTTTCTGGTGAAAGCTCCTGGGTTGTTAGTTTCCCAACCTTTGCCTTGGGACCCAAAGCCATAGCCTTACAAAGCCTTACAACTTTCTGGATCTAGGGTTTCAGCTCAGGGATCTGTGAAAAGATGAGTGCCCAAGGAAGTCCAACTTCTGCGGCTGATGGTGGTGAACTTTCAGGATCGCAAATAGCAATGCGAATGGTGCAGGCAGCAGAAGCTGCTGTGGCGGCTGCAAATGCAGCATCGACGGCAATCAATTCGTTGACTTCGAGCTCAACAGGTACTGGTGGTGCAACTGGTACTACAAAGGCAGAATGGTACAAGGTTTTGCCGAAGCCGAGCTGCTTCGAACCGAAAGATCGAGAAGCTGAGTTAGCAACTTTTCGTGACTGGTGGTGGCAAGTTGAACAATACATGTTGGCTGTGGATGCCAATTATGGGCATGATTTGCAGACCATCAGGTCAAAGCTAGATGAGGAGATACCGTTGGTAGAGCAGAGCATCGAGCAGACACGTCGCAGTGCATTTCTATATGGTTTGTTGGCCTCCTTGCTGAAGAACCGTCCCCTTTTACTCCTAAAAGGAATCGAACAAGGGAATGGGCTTGAAGCAGCGCGTCAACTTTTCAGGACGTGCCAGCCGAGCTCCAGGAACAGATCACTTGGGTTACTTCATTTGATCATGCAATGGCCTAGCTTTGATATGAAGAGTGCAATCTTACCACAAATCCTGAAGTTGGAAGACAGTTTCAAGGAGTACGAGAAGATTGCAACAGCTTTGTCGGAAGAGCTGAAGTTTGCAGTACTTTTGAAGTGCTTAAGTGGGCAGTTGAAGACCTACTTGCAGGTTTCGATGCGTGAAAACATGACCTATGAGGAACTTCGCGAAGCCACACTTCGCTATGATCAGTGTACCATCAAATGGTCACAGTCGATGGCCTTGGGAAGCTCAGTTTCAGCTTCAAATGACACGTCTGGACCCATGGACGTGGATCGAGTTGAGAAAGGAAAGGGAAAGAAAGGAAAATCGAAGTCAAATGGAAAAGGCAAAGACAAAGGCAAAGGCAAACAGAAATCCAAGTCCAATGAGAAAGGATTTCACTCTGGCAAAGGGTATGGAAATCAGCAACAGCAGAGCTCATGGAATTCCAAAGGAAATTCATGGCAGAATTCTTCCTGGAACAGTGGTGGAGACAATTCTGGAAAAGGCGGCAAATCACAGAAAGGTGGAAAATCGAAAGACTCTGGCAAGGGCAAGGACGTGACATGCCATAGATGTGGTGGACACGGCCATTTTGCTCGTGATTGCAGAGTGCGTTTGGTTGGACAGAGCGACAATGGTGCAACTTCAACAGATGGGAAAACTGATGGAAATGCAAAGACCAGTGCAAACAATGCGCAGGTCAATCGAGTCAGTTTTGCACCAGAGGTTTCTTCGTCTTCGACATATCGACAGCTGGATTTTGACATTTCTGGCATGAGTGATTTGCAAAGTTTTTCTGGTTTTCATGTGAACATGGTTTCAAACCTTATTCAAACAACAACCAAAACAACTGTTTCAGATGGAAGTTTGCAAGTTTGTGGCGATGATCAACAGTTTTTCAGTGCGTGTGGAGATGAGTTTCATGGTTTTCAGAAGCATGTTTGCGGTGTGAGTGAATTTTCGAAGCGTTGTGCAAGTGACGGCAGTGCAGAAGCGTTTGATTTGCAGAAACTTTTTCAACTGGACGATGTGGAGCACTTCAACAAACGTGTTTGTGATGAATTTCAACTTGATTTGTATGAGGTTGCAGGTTCAAACAGTTGTCACAGAAGTTTCATGCGTCTTGGTGATGTTTCTGTTTTGCAAAAGGATGGAACACTTGCAGAGCGTTGCAACCCCTGGCAGACCCATTGGCAGAAGGATGGAACCAATGCAAAGAGCTGGAAACCTTGTCAGACAGAATTGCAATGGGATACAACGTTTGCAGATGGTTGCAATTCATTTGAATCTCAGTTGAATGTACGTGCAGTGTCATGTTGCAAACATGTGGATATCATACTTGATTCAGGTTCAGATGTGACACTGATTCCAATGCACATGGCAGGGATTGGAACGAAAGCTCAGGCCTGTCCAGGCACTTACTTGCGTGATGCTCAGGGCAAGGAAATTGCCACCAGTGACATCAGAGATGTGAGTTTTGCATTTGAAACGTTGGATGGAGACCAGGTTACAATCAAAGAGCGTGCTTTCTTTAGTGACAGGGTTGACAATCCTTTGATTTCATTTGGCAAATTGTTGAAAACTGGTTGGAGCATTGAAAGCTCAGACATGTCAGGACCTCCATTACTTTCTCATAAAAATGGTGCCAAAGTTGAACTTGCGTTCAGGAACAATTCATTGGTTCTTGCAGGTGATGTACGTATGGTTCAAGATGTACGTACAATCAGTGTGGACGTGCCCAGATCTTGGTTCAATTTACCTGAGGGTTGGTATGCATTTGATGGGTTTCAAGTGTGCAGTTCAAATGCAGTGCATTTCATTGATGCCACAACACGATATCTGGTGACAGATTGGCCATACAGGACCACAGTTGCATACCACGACACACAGGGTTGGCAAGTGATTGAACTTTGTGAGAAACTCTTCAACATGGACGATCGTGCGGCGCCCATCACTGGAAACTATGCAAGACTGTTGACAGTTCTTTCCAAGGAAGTTCTTACAGTGAGTCAATTTGGCATGGTGATTTCAGATGCAGTTTATACAGAAGGTGATGGACGTGAGAGGTCATCAGGTTCAGGTGGTTCCAATGCAAGACCTGTTGCAGGTGATGGCAACAACAATCCTCCTGCTGCAGTTCAGCCTCAACGACAAGAACAACCTGACGTTCAAATGGATGGACCAGCATTACCTCAGACTGTTGCGGCTGAAGCTGACAGATCAATGGTGAAAATTGCAGGTGTTGAAGTTTTCTGGAACTCCTCAATTGCTGTTCTCAAAGCTGCGTGTTCATTTTTGCAGGTTAGTCAAGCAGGTAGCAAACAAAAACTTTGGAGGAGAATTCTTGGAACGTTGGATAAACAGGCAATCTTGGCAGAAACGGAACTTGCTGCAGTGGCCTTAGATGAATCTCAGAGAAAAGCTGATTCAGTGCAAGTTGCAAATCCTCCAGATGATCCTGCAGAGATTGAGTTGCATAATTTGACACACCTACCTTACCAAGCTTGGTGTCCAGCATGCGTGATGGCAAAAGGAAAGCCTGAACAACACCGTTCAGACCCTTCGAAGTTGGTGCGCAGGGAACATCCTATTATTTCTTGGGATTTTTGCTACACTGGAAAAAGCTGTGAAGGTTTGACAGAAGATGCAAAGCAGTCCAAACTTACTGCATTGGTTGTGCATGATTCCCAGTGGTGCAGTTCATTGCATACCGGTACAACATAAGAGTCAAATCAAATACATGAGCCAGGAGATCATGCGCTTCATAACCTTTCTTGGCTACAGTGTGGTGATGTTGCGTTGTGACCAGGAACCATCAACTTTGCAGATACAGAAAATGGTTCAACGTGCTCGACAGCGTCTCAACTTGCGTACGGTTGTGGAAGATGCCAAGGTTGGAGATCATGGAAGCAATTCAGCAGTTGAAAAAGCCATTGATAGGATCAGAAACCAAGCCTCAGTCTTTCTTCATGCTTTGACTGCAAAGATTGGATTCCAGATTTTGCCACAACATCCTTTGTTTGCGTGGGCGTTTACCCATGCTGGATGGACATTGACAAGGTTCACTGTGAAGGCTGGAACAACACCGTTTGAGCTCATTTCTGGCCATACATACAACTCGAAACTGTGTGCCTATGCATGTCCTGTGATGGTTTATGTTGGTGATACAACTCAACAAAAGGGTGATGCAAAGTGGCAACGTGGAATTTTTCTTACAAAGACTTTGTCAAACGACATGTTTTTGACAGCAGTTGGCGGTGCGCTCAGACTTTCAAGGTCAATCAAAATGCTGTATCCAAATTGGAATGAACATTTGGAGGAGTACAGACAAGTGCTGACATTTCCATGGCAATTGGAAGGTGCAATTGGTAGCCGTACATTTCCTGTTGTGCGAGGTGAACTTGTATCAGCAACTGCAGTCCCAGGTTTGGATGACGAAGCTGCAGAGGACCCAGAAGATGATGAGTTACCACCTTGTGCAATTGATGATTTGGTACCAGTTGCAACTAGCATGCGTAGATTGCCACCTCCTCCAACAGCAGTTGTTAGTGCGCCGGCAACAGTTCCTCCAACTCCAGATGTTTCCCAACTTGAAACTGCAGAGCAAAGAACGTTTGCAGATGAGGGTGTCGAGCAGGCGGGGCAACCAGCACCCAGCTTACAAGTGCCGGGACCAGTGACTCCTGGTATGGAAACTACAGTTGAAGTTGAAATGTTGGGTGAAACAATTGAAACTGGAGAACCAGAGGCAAAACGTGCAAGACTTTCAACAATGCGTGTTGGTTCAGAGACTCTTGTGCATGTGGATGAAAATCCTGGTGAGTTGTTGCAACAATGTGAGACTGGTGATTTTTCATTTTCCATGGAAGCTGCATGTGACGAAACGTGTGGTATTTGGGATGATGATAACAAGAACTTCGAGCGTGAGATGACAGAAGATGATTTGTGGCAGCCACAGAGTTCTTTAGAACCGATGCTTGATGGAGAAACATTGCAACGCATTGACGACTATGCAGATTCAGTTGAAATCGACAGGTTGCTTGGAATGAAGGTGATCCAATGGCATAGCAACTACAATGGTGTGCTTGGAACTCAGTTGAGTGCAAAATTCGTGCGCTCTTGGAGGAAAAGGTGAGAAAGATTTATGATGAGAGTGGAAAACTGGTTGCAGAGAATCCTGGATGGTTACGCAGATCGAGATTGGTTGCACGTGAGTTTAACTGGTTGGATGTGCGTGAAGATGTTTACAGCCCATCTTCCAGCAGCTCAATTGTGAAACTTCTTCCTGCACTTGCAATGTCAGATGGATTTTGCAAAAGCGCAGTACTTGGCACTTTGGATGTGGCAGACGCTTTTCTTCAGGTGCCTCAACCTGTTCCGAGGGTTGTGAAGATTGGAAATTTGGAATGGGTGATTTTGATGTGTCTCCCTGGTCAAAGGGATGCAGCAAAACTATGGTATCAACATTTCACCAATGTGCTGCAGAAGAAGTTCAGTGCGACGATTTGTGTGGAACAACCTTGCGTGATGAGGATTCAGAGAAAATGTGCGATGGTTTTACATGTGGATGATGTGTTGTTTTTGGGTGAACAACAATGGCTTTCAGATGTTTTTCTTCCTGGATTGAAAGAGGAATTCAAGCTGAGCTCAACACTGGTTGACAGAAGTGCTGGTGGAACGTTTGAATTTCTGAAAAGATTTCATGTGGTGGAACCAAACTACATGGAGATCACAGTGTATCCAGAGGAAAAGCATGTCCATACGATGTTTGAAAGATACTCGAAAGCAAATGGAAAGCCTCCGAAGCTTTGCAAGACACCTTGCAACACTTCCTCTACAACGACCTCCCTTGATGCTGCGATGGAAAAACCCCTGTCTGAAACTTTGAGTGCAGAGTTCAGATCTTTGGTCGGGATTGCAATGTATGTGAGTCAGGAACGCTTTGACTTGCAGTTTGCAACCAAAAGTCTGGCAAGCTACTTGAAAAGCCCAACAAAACGAGCTTGGGTGGATCTTGGCCGTCTTGTCGGCTACATGAAGTTCAGCGAGAGCTTTGCACTGAGGATGAGAAAAACAAGCAAGGGTAGCAGCTTTCAGGGATGCATGTTTGGGAATGAAAGTGAGACTGAAACGCGAAACAACCTCATCGAAACGTATTCAGACTCAGACTGGTCAAACCGTTCAACATCAGCGGCAGTACATGTTTTGAATGGCATTGTTATTTGGTCAACAAGTAGAACACAGAAGTGTATCAGTTTGAGTAGCACAGAAGCTGAGTGGTATGCGGCAACTTCAGCAGTTTGCGATTCCCTCTTCCTCCATCATATTCTCTCCTTCCTGACTGATGATGAAGTAGGACCCGTTATTTTGCACACTGACAACTCAGCGGTGAAGATGCTATCCAACAAACTTGGTGCTGGGAGATTGAGACATATCAAAGGGCGGCTCCTTTGGCTTCAAGCTAAAGTACTTAGTGGTGATCTTTGTATTAAACAGGTGAAAACGCTCTACAACATTGCAGACCTCAACACCAAGTCGTTAGCCAAGGACAGACACCTTTTTCTACTTCACATGTTGGGTTTTGTTTGCAGTGGTGAGAAAGTAGGCGAAACAGAGTTCACACGAGTTCAAGCAAAAGAGATGTTGAAACAACAAGTGAATATGATCAGTGAAAATTTCAGTGAACAAACCGGTCAGCTCAAAACCAGTAGAACCAACAGAATGGCCAAGCAATTTTTGCGTGCGCTTTCGGTTTTCAGTGTGATGAGTCTGGCTGAAGGGCATGGTATTGCCAACGTGGCACAGCTGGTATATGGTGTTTCGAACGCCTTGAGCTGGTGGCACGGCACATGGAGCCCAATGAATATTCTCTCCATAATCCTTCTCTTCCTTATGGCAGTCCTCCTCCTCGTGCACATGAACCCCAGTTCGGGATCAGGACCAAGCGCAGGTTCAGCAGAAGCAAGGTCCAGATCAAGGTCACGATTTGATTTGGAGCCTGGTGCAGAGCCTCCAACAAGCAGGTACCCTTCGAACCCGAGAAGCCTAGGGATGAAATATCCAAACGTGTGCTCAGGTGATGATTTTCGTCCTGAAGGGATGCTATACTGGATGTGTGTTCGAGCTGGAAAGAGAATTGTAAGAGGCAACCGCATTCTTACAAACAATATGAGAAAAGGTGGGTTACAACAGATGCTCAAACTATGCATGGAAGGTTTGAGTGCTGAAGATCGAGAAAATATGATTGACAATGTCAGGTCAATGACAGACCTCACCGATGACGAGTACTCACCAAGGTATATGTGCTCAGAAGAGACAGTGATGCGAGAATGTGAACAAGGAGTGCGAGCTTTTGACATAGCTGCAGATCAGATACGTCGAATGGAAGAAGAAGCTGAAAATGGAGAAGTAGTGGAAACAGAAGAAGGTCGACACGACCGCTACATGAGGTCAGAACTTGATGATGTCTCTGACCCTGGATACTGGCATGACATTCGAGCAGAACCAGAGAGTGAGCATGCAGGTGATTATGAACATGGTGAGTCAGATGAAATGGCTTCTGACCCATAATCGCCTGAAACGTTTGAGGAGAAGAAGCACAGATATAGCCTATGTGAGAAACATGAAGCCTCAGACGAGGAATTGTGGCAGCAACTATACGATGCGAGAATGCAGGAAATCCAAGGTGAGCAATACTTGGGAGCCCCTGCAATGGACTTTCAGCTTTACTTGGAAGAAGAAAGTGAAACTGTGAGAAATGAGCCTCTTGAAAGAGGATGATGAGAGACTTCAAAGCTATGCAAGGAGTTAACGCGATCTCCTTGATGGCGTTTCGCATGGAATGGTCGCAATAGACCTTAGCAATAGAAACCACAAGCTGTTTGGTTGCAGTAAATCCAAGGCCCTACTGCTTTGGGACATACCAGATGTCCACTTGGATTTGAATGGTTGAAACTAAGTTTATTTCCGTAGGAATAGACTCTAGTTTGGGAAATGAGTAAAACCTACTCACTACCCAAAGGCGGGGTATAGAGTTTTGTACTTTGGACTCAGCCCGGTTGTATAGGCAGTTTGCTAGTTGAAAACTACTCCAAAACTGAAACCTCAGTTTAGCCAAAGAGTTCTGTCATGCAACAAGCATGGATGTGAATGAGCGCTTACTCCGCAGGTGTTGTGGTTAGAAAAGATGTTTTTAGTTACAGTTATTGTAAAGCACGCTTGACAGAGATTTAATGCAAGTGGAACGTACATGTCAGTCTATCACTCTCCAACTCCTGACTGCACTAGCAGAGACACCAGAAGACATAGTACAACTGGCGGCATTCAGTAGCCCAGCTAATAGAGGAGTCTGGATCAATCGACTGTATTTGGTCCCTGCCGGTCCAGGTTCCTTAACTGACGGGTCAGGAAGATATCCGGTCCCACTTGATGCCCACCCGTTTCGAGTCGTGGTAAAGACAGTACAGATTACGGCCAGTCTGGGTGGTTTCATCGATACACTGGCACTAGCTGTCTCCCTTTCGTCCCTGGTGGATCTAATTTTTGTGCTCCTACGAGTGAGTCGGCGCTGGAATATAAGGACGTGGACTGAAGCTGCTGACGGAATTGATACTTTTGTGCGACCGGTGTCCCAAGACACCCTGCCCAAGACGCCCTGCTCAGGGAGGTGGTCAGAGAGCTTCAACCATTTGTGCGCATTCAGATTCTTATACAGGACCCACCCACTGCACTGGTGAGTGACTCCACCAGTGAGTTGCTATCCCCTAGGGTAGTGCTGCTGTGAAAAAACAGTTGATAGAAGTGGCATTGGAAAGACAAGGCAACATAGAGAAGTGGAGGTTCAAGCTAATTAGTTACACTGTTCAACAGGATGTCCTATCTTCCATGATGTGTTTGATCTTGCACTCTGCCTCGCCGTAGTCAGCAGTTTTATGCTCAAAGTGCCCGCTGCGCATGATACGTACATGCCACATATGTCACACACACGCACCCGTACTCATATTCCTATTAACTCGTTTAGGGGAAACATGTGTGCTCACCTCCAGAATTAACTGCTATGGAGCACTAAGTGTGTTTCTTACCAATAGTATGAATCCCCCGATGCGATCTTACTCTCAAGGTGGGTGACTGTAGGAGAACAATTATACTGTCGCTACTCCAACTGAGATTCAAGAGATTCAAGAGATACTGTTGGGGAATTGGTTATGAAACACCTTGATGTTGTAGACGGGGAGCTGGCAGCAGTTCCAGTGGAAGAACGGCCAGTGGCAGGCACCATTGGACAAGATCTCGAGCTTGTCATACTTAAGCTGCGATCGCCGGACGCTGAAGTTTGGACAGCATGTACAGCAACGCCCGCAGCGGCTAGACTTGGTAGTACTCAATATCAAGAGTACATCTTGCTTTCCAATGGCCTGATACAACGCACTCCATGCAAATGCACCCTCACTGACGAGGTCATCAGTTATATTGATGATCAGATGATCGATCAATTGGGTGCCGAGAGTATCAGCTTTACAGATGCCTCTACTGTCCGAGTGGCAACAGTCTACGTCCAACAAAGTTATACAGAGCTCGCCTGCTTTCGTTCCTTCTTTTAAGCCAGGCAGGTCTGCCACTATTTGACGCCTTGGATAAAGGTACGACTTGGTGAGGCGTAGAGTGGCAAGACAATGCACCTGCTTCATACATGCCATCATATAAATGACATGCGTACTCCAGAGGAACATTAGTATATCAAGGAGATCAGGCTGTTACGTGGCATGAATGCAAGTTGACATGTGCGAGCACAGGAAATATACTGCATACTGCTGCCTTGTGGCTCAAACTGCCCCCTGCCCTAGCCCCACTCGTAAGGTGAGGGCTCTCACACCTCTGGCCGTAGACTGGTTCAGGGGTGTACCCTCTCCTTACCCTCCCTCCCTCTCTTGCTTTCCCCCTCTGTCTGCCCTCCTCCCTCCTGTCTTTGCGCTTTGCCCGTCCCGTTGTCTCATTGCTGCCTCCTATTCTCCCTCTTTGTCGCTCCCCTTTGCTTGTGCTCTTGGCTTTACCACCTTGCTAGCCTCTCCCGCCTGGTGTACCTGGTGCCCTTGCTCTGTGTCATCTCTACCCACCACTTCACAACCGGAGCGGTAGTGGCTCGTGACCATAAGCAGTTTTGCCATGACGCAATGGATTGGGGACACTTGGAGACTGAAGGCAGGCCCTCAGCCTGATCCTACGAACAATAACAAGCAGTCGGAGGGTTCGACCACAGAGGGTGACTCAGAACTCCGACGTTACGGCTACAAAGAGTCCTTTGTCCAAGAATATGATGGTATCAAGGTGTATCATCATCAAGGTAGATATCAGCATCTCGGCCCGCAAACCTACTCTTGGGCTTTCTATGAGTACCGCATGGTCATCAACTCGGAATGTTGGAATATCATCATCGATGAGAATATGAAGGAGGCCCCAAGCAGTTTTCCAGGCTCCAGCTCCGTCAAGCTAACGCATGACTTTTGTCATGTTGATTCAGACAATAGCGATGATGTATATACCAACTTCAGTTTTGTAGAAATGGGAGGCCGCACAATATGGCCCTTTTATACAACCGAGTCGTTCCAGGAAGACATGGATTTGGGTTAGCCCGCGCAGATTTGCTATCATCTCCAACCATCCGCACAACGAGAAGCTGAACCACTTTTATTCGAACAAAATGCACGAACACCACATCTTAGCCAACAGAGCGATTTGCTGGAACACTTATGTGGTGGAAACCGATGCAGGCAAGAAGAAGGACTGTCTTATTGCCCTTAATGACGATACAAGGATCTGCTGGGCCTCTCAAGAGACCTTCATCACCGGCTTTGAGAGCAAGTATGGCATGCGACACATCACACCCAAAGAAGAAATACCTCATGGCAAACGCAAATACTCAGACCCTGCAGGGCAATTCAGTGCGAAGCCATTTGATGCCACAGGCACCTATAGTGTCCGAGATATGCAAGCTCTAACTGCCACCTTTGCCGACCCAGTCCGCACAGCCTTTTTAACACCTGAGCAAGCAAAGGGAGAGGCAGCGGCCGCGCAATGGACATGTGGACAAGTGCCGCCACTTGAACCTATGGTAGAAGGAGTGGACAGAAAGGACCCACAATTAGCCTATGCGCGAACACTGTTAACGGTTTTCCAAGAGGCAGTGAATCAAATGGCAGTTGTTGTAGAGAACCTTGAACAGATCCAGGCGGAAAGAGGAGCCGCAAGCAGCGCGGGCCCACTCAGGGCTCCTACCCAAGAGCAACCACAGGACAAAAACCAAGCTGCTGAGGCAGGCAAACAGCAGCAAGACGCACACCAGTAAACGCGCACAGCACGTCCAAGGCACATGATCATAGCGAAGACTGTAGACATGCAACCTTGTGACGGTGAATGAAAAAGGTGTGCCTGAATGGTTTCATGTCAGTGTTCCACTTCAGTTGCTGTGTTGCTGCAGGCCCCAGTGAATTGGAACTGATCTAGCTATTCTTGTGTGTTGCTAACCTGCCTCCTATTAAACAGATGCTAGGCTGACTTCCTCCACTTCATGTCCCCGCTACTTCCCCAGTCCCTGAAATCATAGTTTGCGTGTGCATCTTGGCTCAAACCACTGGTCTCAACTCTCTAGAACAGTCCAGAAGTATCCTTTTATAGGTGTGAAGGCTTCCCTGCTGCAGACGTGTCAGGATCACCTCCGGTTCCCAACCTCTAACTAACTACTTGGCAGTCTTACTTGGTACGTCTGAATGCGTCTCTTGGTGCGCCATGGTATCAATGGGAAAGAAGAGCTGGCCATACAGGTGGCGGGTACTGCACTTGTCGGATGGGACATTATGACGGAGTTAGCCTGGAGGCTTAACTTAGAGTCACCTTTTCAGATTATCCTCTATCTGAACAGTACAGCTGCAATGCTCTCCCCAGTGCGAGCCATTAGTTCTCATATGACATCCACGGACTTGGAAATTTGCTATCTTGTACAAAACCTGCAGGTCCCAACAGCCGAGCACTATCAATCGGTAGTGACAGCATTATATGAAAAGGACGTCGTCGAACTGTGCCACCTCTTAGGCCAAGGTCTTGATCTCACATGGCTAACTCCAGATGGTGTGCATACCAGCACCTTGCTCGCACTGGCAATCTTTCGAGATAATGACCCTGATGCATATGCGTATCAGGCTTCCAGAGATTTGCGGTTCCCCTGGCCTGGGGTCAGCCTGACGTACCTGCTTTTACAAGCTCTGGCTGACCCCAACATCCTCCCGCCGAAGCAGCAGCCGACAACTATGTTGGCACTGGCAGTAGAACTTGGAAGCTCGCACCTTGTCCAGTTGCTCCTTGACGCAGGAGCAACTGTGAACCCGGAAGTGAGTGTGGTGCCGCCTTTAATGATCGCTGTTCTGCACCGGCATCGAGGAAATGTCCAATTGCTGCTAGATGCCCGAGCAGACCCGTGGCAAGCTGTGCCTATTGTTTCTCTGTGTGACCACCCCTGGTCTTGGTTCCGATTCTTGTCACGACGTGTATCGGTCAACGTCGTACAAATAGCTGTTGCTCAGGGCCCAGTGGATACAGTGGCTGATCTACTCCCCCAAAGCCAAGAAACTAAGAGTCCGAAAAAAGCAGAAAGTACCTCACAATCAAGTCTCGACTGTACTGCCATGACGGAGCATGCCACCCTCCGTCTGAACAGTATAATCCAGAAGTATCAGCACAGTACAGGGCCGCAACATATGCGAGGTTGTTATACTTCGCACCGCTGGAGACGAATATTCGCAGGCCTATATCTGCCGGTTCGAATTAGACAGGAACTTCAACAACCGGCTGGTCTGACCCGTCCGGAAACCTGGTTAGATCAGGTAGACTAATGCCACCTGAAGCTAGAGCTCGCAGCCAGCATTAGCACAAGGAGAAAAATACCAGCCGATGCGATCGACATGTTACTAATCATGATGCTGTCTCTTCTTTCTTTCGTCTATTTGACATCCATAGATCTGTTCGGCTTTTCGTATTGCTTGGGTACCCCAATGGAGATTCAAACTAAGGACATTACGGAAAGTATGCCCCACAAGAACGTATGCTCTCTAGGGCAAGTATATGCAGTCGGAGGAAGTATCTAGCTACACTATGCATGCTTGGTCGACTTGATGCTTTCGTGTCGTTGCCCATTGTGGCTCAAATCAGTGAATAGAGGGGTGTCTCAGCCCTTAGATTGGAGCCCGAATTGGTACTGTACTCTACGTTAATTGTCTTCTCTATCCCTTACTGATTTGGCTCTTGGTGTGGCTCCACATTGTCTCTGCTGGCGGCTTGTTGGCCTTACTTATCTCTACCTCCTTATCTTTACTTGTCCTCTTTCTTCTTGCTCTTCTTTCTTGATTTTTTGGTACCTGGCTTTTCTGGCCATAGACTGGTCCAGGACTGTCAGTGCCTCCCTTCCTCTTGTTTACATTTCTTTCGTGTGCCCTCTGCCCTTGCTCATTTCTCAGTTGTCATCCGCTGATCTTTGCTTTAGGCGTGATCCCTTTAACTTTGACCTGGTTTGTCCTTTCTCTTTTCAGGTCTTTCTGCGCACGTCGGTGGGTGGTGCGTCCCCCTTTACCGTATCTTTGGCCCCTGCTCCTTTGCCCCCCCTGTTTGTTTCGGTTCTTCTTTGGGCTGCCTCTTCCCTCCCCCTTCTCCCTCGCCTCTTCTGGCTCTTCGTTTCCCTCGGGTGTTGTGCCTGGTCTTTCTGGCCGTAGACTGGTCCAGGATTTCCAGCACCGCCCTTACTTTCCCCCCTCTCTTTGGTTTGCTGTGCTGTTCTCCTACTTCCCCCTTTCCCTTTCGGTACTCCCTTACCTAACAAGTGTCCCAGTGTGGTACTTCTGGCCGCAGACTGGTCAGGGGTATCACTCCGCTGGTCCCCCAAAACCCTTTCAACCCGGCACTGTCTCTGGCCGTAGACTGGTTCAGGGGCTGCTGCCTTCCAATACTGTTTCATGGAGCTTCTTACTAGACAGCAAGCTGAGCAAACTTGGTTCGAACCTGACCCCAGAGCACAATTTGATGACCTGTTGGAAGCTCTGGGCCTGTATAAAGATATTTCCACTGAGTATGGTTTGAACCAGACTGTCCATCACCAATGGCGATTTGGAGACCTCCACAAGAAGTCTGGCGAACCTGATAGGCACGACTATGAGATCAAGGTAGTGAATGGTGTTGAGGTTGCACCGGGACCTAATTGGCACAGCCTCTATCGCTGGGTCGTCAGCCAAGCCGCTGAGTTCCTGGCATTCCAGACTGTTTACCTCATCACTGATAATCGAGACCTGCTAGCGGATACGGTTGCCAGTACTCCAGGATTAAGTCACTGGCCCATGGTTGCTGCGTGGTGGAAGGAGCGAATCCGATACGTGGGCCCTTATGGTCAGCACACCACAGTTGTATTCGTGCCCATATCGGCAGACACAGGCCTGGACAAGGTGCACCCTACTTGGGCTGGAACCTACATACTGGATGCATGTGTCTTTCTCTTCCCGAGCATCAACTTTGCTCTCATTGATAGTGATTGCGTGCCTGTGACGCTCTTCGAAATTCAGGAGCTGTGGCTATCGTGCGCAGGGCATGACCCGCCTGCTGAAGGGTGCCTACAACCTGAGCTGATGCCGAGCAGTCCGATTGCACCTGCGCAGAAGAGAGCACGATCTGTTGACACGGGGAAAGCCACGCAGCAACAACCTGGCCCCCTATCAAGCTGCCAAAATCGCGCAGTGTTGAGAACTTTGCGGCCATTGACGTGCGGGCACCGCCTCCAGATGCTACGGGCAATTTTGAGGATGAGGTCGACTTTGGTGGGTCAGAACCGCCGAGTCCACACCCAACTGAGCGAGAAGAAGAGAAAAGCGGCAACTCCTCGCCCACTGCCCATTCGTGCTCTGGTTCAACGGACAAAAGGGTAACCATTAGAGCACCGCAACCTGCGGCCAGCAAGGGTGTCATCCTGGTCTGTGAAGCCTTCACGGAAATTAATGCTGGACTAGTCATTGTGTTGGCGTCTGGACATCGCAGCCCACTCCTGGAGTCTGAACTTGCTGATCCTGAGCGAGACCCAGATGAACTCGCTACTATTGCCAGCAAAGCCTACCTTGAACATGTTGAAGGTTACCTTTCAACCACCCAGCCGCCTTGTGACACTGAAACTGCCGTTTCTAGTGGTTTACTGGGATCGCCACTTCTAGGCACCACCACTCGATGTGCAGCTGACTGGTGTCATGCCTGGAGCTTACTGGGGCAATGGTCAGGGTGGGTTACCTTTCCGGTTCCCGAGACGGGAGTGTGGCCTCGGCATGGACACTTGCGAGGAATCCTTGATGGCTTCCAAGGCAGGCAACCCAACTTTCATAAGTGGGCCCGTCCTGCATATGAGCAAGGGGCCCTGCCAGCACTCAGCCTCCTCCCAGGGGAGGTTGTGATAAAAGTATTACCAGGAGACAAAATTTACCAGGCCATGGAAATTGAGCAAGGCTTTATGAGGCCTGCTATTTTGCATGGGTTTGGAACGAGTGCCAAGCAACGTCTACCATCGCGACTTGCTTCACTGGGCTTGCCCTGTGGGTCTATGCGGCGCTTTGGGTATCAGGGCGGGTGGGTGGGATTCGTTGTGGGTGCTTTGCTTGGATACTGCTTCGTCGCTGGGTTAACTCCGTTGCCGAACAACAACCTCAACAAACAAATTCCAGTTTTCAATTTGCAGAGTGTGGCAAAGTTTCTCTGGAATCATTTTCTCGATGCCTTTTTGAGCTTGTTGAAATTTTACAGTACTTGGACTTCAACAGAGGTGACTTGTGGATTTTACTGTGACTGTCAATGCTTGTCAAACATTCAGTTTTGATGTCTTCAACTTGCACTTGATTCATGACGAGTTTTATATTTCGTGAGCGATGGCTTGGAGAAAACTTTTGGGTAGGTAGGGACGTTTCACCATCCAATACAGATTGGACGCGGCAGTTCTTGTACGGATGCAATGGAGGGCGACTGGCCTAGTGTGGACCCTGTCACATTGCTAGTTTTTCAGAGGCTGTTTAGGACTCCGTTGAGTTTACAAGCAGCATTTGATGATGATGCAGATTGCACTTCACTTGTCAAAGCATTGTTTCCTGACATGGTTGATGAAGCTGTCCGGAACTTAACTGCTGCAATGATGGTTTGGCAAAGTAACAATGTCCCTGCCTTCAAACGGTTACGGTCACAAACAGTTTCAGATGGCCTTTACAGATTGCCACCTGGGAGTTCAGCTGACTTGCAGACTTCGTTCATGTCCATCACTCAGTCCAGCTCAGACACAGTTTTGGAATTGGCATCAAAGAAGAAACAGCGTAAGTACAAGGATGAACCTCATGATGCTAGGGCTAAGAAATTTGATGCAGAGCGTCGCAAGTATTCTTTCCTTTTGGCGGGTGTCATCAAGAATGCTGAGCTGCCTGTGGTTAAACTGGTTGAGACCTTAGATGATCCGGCGAGTGCATGGATCCATCTCTTTGCAGCGAGACGTGCAAATAAATTGAAAAACAGATACAAGAGTTGGAAACCTTTTGAGACTTGGTTGGAGCTGCATCGTGGGAGACTTTTTCCATTGTCATGCAAGGACGTCATCGACTATTTACAGTTTCGAGTAGACGATGGTTGTGGTAAGACAGTACCTGAGTCTTTTGCCATTGTTTTGAACATGTTGGAGGTGCTGGGACGTGTGCCGGAGGACCAGCAGATCTCCAAGGACCCCCTTTGGGTCGGCCATGTGAAGTCGTGGACGGCTGAGCTCTCAGCTGAGTCCACCCAGACGTCCAGCAGAGATGTATACAGTTGCGATGTTGCTTTCATTGGAACTTACAATTGAAGATGAGTCACAACCGGTGTTTGCACGAGCACTTTCATGGGTGGTTTTGGTCATGGTTTGGGCTGCATTGCGTTGCGATGATGTGCAGTCAATTTTACCCCACAGAACCATTCTCACGAACTTTGGCTTGAAGGTGGTCATGGGTAAAACGAAAACGACAGGGCCAGACAAACCGCAGAAGGAGATTGCAGGGTTTGTGTATCGCACCATTTCACTGACTGGAGTTGATTGGCTTGGCATTGGCTACAGGCTCTGGGAATCAGAAATGTTTTCATACAGGCGTGATTACCTGGTGATGGAACCACGGCATGATTGGCAGTCTGTTAGGCGTAAATTTGCAACGCCCTCTGACTTGAGTTCGATGATACGGAAGCTGCTGAGCACGTTGAGGGTCCCTCTCAGGAGGCAGGCTTACTGGGAGCTGATGGGATCTTCTTTGCTTCTTCCTGACGGTTTGGAAATGCATTTTTCTGGACATAGCCCACGGAACTTTCTGACATCAGTGGCTGCACTCATAGGATTCAGCAAAGACATGCGTGCATACTTGGGACGTTGGGCAATTGGCATGACATCATCAGAGGAGTATGTCAGGACAGCCAGACAGGTTGTTTACAAAATTCAACGTGCAGTCAACCGCTCAATTGTTGAGGGTCATGAGGAAGAGTACTTTGAGGACGAAGCCATTACAAGCCTCTGTCAAACGGCAGAGAACAGTGGAGCCAATCCAATGAGGATCAAAAAGAGGCACAGTGTCATGATGCCCATCACAGGCCGCACTTGTTTGGGTATGCAATACCCCACTTTGGAAGTGAGAGATGATGACTGGGTTGATATTGATGATGGTGCAGCGGTTGAGAACGCTGAGCTTGAAATGGCAGTTCAGGCACAGGTCACAGAGAATGCGAAACACTTGCAATCCAAGGAGTCTCACAAGTTCTTCATCACAGTGTCCCGGAGGGCTGGACACAGACGGCTGCATTTGGTTGGGTGCTTTGTAAAACCAGACAATTGCTGTGAAGTCAGATTGTGTAACACAGTTACTTCCGAAGAGTTCGATTCTATTTGTCGTGCATGCAAAAAGCGTATGCTGCAGGAAGCGGGTAAGGACACTCCTGAGGAGTCAAGTTCGACTGCTTCCTCATCGTCCACTGACGGTGACGATAGCCCTGAAGGGGAACAGGCCGGAGACTAAACGTCAGGCGCTGAAGAGCTTAAGAGGTTTTTCACCCAACGTGGTGATAACTCTTTATTTCCTGAATCTAAACAACGGTGCCGAAAAAAAAGGATGCGCTCACTTCCCAGGGAAAGTGAGCGCATCCATGTGTGACCCTGTTCACATGGATTTTGGGAGTTGTTTAGACCACTTGTGTTGATTTGTTTGCTGTAGCTTTTCACCTGTCTGAACTCGATTGGATTTCACACTGTTGGAGAGTTTTAATTTGTGTTTCATGTGCTTGTGATTTGCGTGTGTTGGCGATTTGACTGAGTTTCAAATACATTGATGTCAGGGTTATTCAGCAGTTGTGGCAGCCGGATTATGCGTTTAGACGTTGCGAAGACAACCAAGGGCTCAGGCCGTTGTCAAGACATTGGCATTGAAACTCATTCAAATTCTATTTGTCACTTTCTGGTTGAAGTTTATTTTCTGATGCTATCCATTTTGAACCTCTCCACTTTAAGCGCTTGGATTCGTTGTTTTTCCAATGCGTTTCTTGATCCTCCTTTGTGAGATTTTGTCCATGGGTGTTCTCATGAAACGATGTCTTGTATTTCAATAGTTTGCACGCGTTGGCACAGGGTTTAGACCGCCAGCGTGGGTTGCCATGGACGAAGCACAACAAAAGGAATATGTTGCTGCGCATATGGATTCAGATTTACAATTTGTTTTGGCAGATTCTGGCGTCTCTTTGGAGGGACAGGTTGCCATTGCTAGGAGGTATGGCAACATGAGGAAATTTAGGGCAGTTGGTGACACACGTGCAGACGTGCGTAGGGCCTGTTTGAATGACTTTGCGATTCCACAGGATACGCCAGAGAGCAGGGCAGAGACAGCTGCAGTGGTTTCAGCCTGGGAGGTTGCCCAGGAATACATCTCGAAGGAGGTGGAGATTCGTGCAGAGGCAAAGGTTCTTGGCCAGCCACGGGCCTTGCAGGTCCACGAGAGGCAGGCAATGTTGAAAGCAGTGGAGTTGGTCTATGGGCCATTACAAGAGGCAGAAGCCCCTTCTGCTGAGTATCTTTCAGTCAAGGCCGAAGAGACAGAAACAAATGAGCCACAGGCTTCGTCGTTGGACGAAGTAACCAGCAAGCGTGACTCACAAACGGCAGAGCTTCAGACTGGCTTGGATTCATCAGGACATATCAGGATCACAAAGACCAAGGTGAAATCGAAGCTTCCGGCGACCACGGAAGAGTATCGCAGAGTGATGCGAGTCGAGATGAATGCATGGTTGTGCATGGCAGCCAGGTACAAATCAAAATCCTGGTTGCATGGTTTGACAGCTGCCCCATTCAACAAGTTCGTTGACTTCATCTTGGGTGAGAAGGTTTACAACATCCAAGTCCCTTCACTTCATGGTGAGGGCAGTCAGAGAGTCAAGCCCGATTGGTCTATCGTGTTGAGCTTTGAGCACAGGTTGCGTAAAGAGGCTTGCAAGATGATTGTCAGAGATGGTATCTCATTTGCCGATGCTTTGCACCGGGTGATCCATGACCCGGAGCTCAAGGAGACGTTTTTCACCACCCCTGTTGCGTTACGCGCTTCCATGTCACAGCACTCCGAGGGCTTTCAGCAGAACAAGTTTCAAAGGTTCAACAGCAAGGGTGGCGGAAAATTTCAACCACAAAAGGGAAAGGGCAAAGGCTCAAAAGGCAAGGGAAAGGAGATCCGTAAAGAGCTAGTTGGTTTGCAGCTGGCATGGAGGACACCAGACAATCGTGAGTTGTGCTTTGGTTGCAATACAGGCACTTGCAATGGCAAATGTGATCGAGTTCATCAGTGCCGGGTCAAGGGCTGTTATGGCGACCATCCCGCCATCAAACACAAAGAAGTTGTTGGCTCGTGACATGATGGGCAGCCAACCCATCCCAGCCGGGGTGGCGTGCCAAACGGGCCACCGGCACAGCCAGTGCTGGTAAAGGTTCTCTATTTGTTTGCTGGGAAGCGGCGGCAATCGGATGTCAGCACTTTCTTGAAAAAGCTGGAGGAAGCTGGAAAGATTCGATTGCAGTTGCAGGAATTTGACATCGAACGTTCTGAGACACATGATTTGCGAAGCAAAGAGCTGTGGGACCAGATATGTGAGACACTCAAGGAGGGAGGATGGTTTTTGATCGTCAGTCCTCCGTGCAACACCTTTTCACGTGCACGATTTCAATGGCGACGGTATCCTGGCCCAAGGCCACTCAGAAGTCGCACATGGCCTAAGGGATTCCCATGGCTTTCAAATGTTAATGCGAAAATCGTCAACGAGGCCAATGAGTTTGTCTTGCAGTGCATTAATGCTTGCTATGTAGTTGTACAGCATGACGGATGGTTTTTGCTTGAGCACCCTGAAGATTTAGGGATCGTTGACGGTGAGGTCCCAGGCTCCATATGGCAATGGGAGGAGATCCACAATTTACCTGCATGGTGCCACGGTATCACAATAGCAATTCATCAGTGCCAATTTGGCGCATTGACATCCAAGCCTACACGACTGATGTGTAATTTTCAGGTTCAAGACCGCAGGTGCTACTTGGGGTTTCCAAAGTTTGACAAGACTAACAGGTATTTGGGCCCACTTCCACAAAAATGCGGTCACAGACACACGTACAAACTTATGGGAAAGACTGGAAACCGTTGGAATACAAGTCCCAGTGCAGCATACCCTCCAGGTATGTGCAAATTTATTGCAGATGCCATTTTTGGTGCTGTCGCAACCTCCGGAGGGGGTGCAAAGAATGGCAAGCAATTGGCTTCACTTGAGTCAAGTGCTATGCCTTCTCACACAGCGGCGTTTTGCGGGGATACAGCTGCGCCAACAACAGATACGGCCCCAGGAGAGGCTCAGAACCATGCATGTGCTGAAAACGATGATGACGTGGTACATGACACACAGGGCTTCGATATGGAAGCATGCTTGAATAGGGGCCGCCCTATTAGTGTTGAATGGGATGGCCGCTCTCGTGAGTTTGTGGATGGGTTTGGTCTTTGCTCACCCACGAGATGGCCACCTCTTGCAAGAGGTGTGAGGAGGTCGGACACAATGAGAAAGTTGGCGTCAGAGACTTTTGTTTTGCTGCAGGATATGGTTCACAGATGCATTCCTGATGTCAGGGCAGCAGCGTTCAGATTGGTTACTGGAAAGTTTGAATCCTCACCGTTTTCAGTTGGAGAGCTTACAGCATTGAGAAAGAGGTGGGCTTCCCTTTTGTCTGATCCAGCAGATGCACTTATTGTTGATGAGGGACAACCGTTTTTGCTTAGGGGGCTGTCACAATGGCTCACAGTGTTTGGAGATCCAGACGCCCCAACTCTGGTGGACATAGAGGATAGTTTTGCGACCGGGGTACCATTGGGTGTTGATGCACCACTGCCACGGACACCTCAGGTATACCCTGAGAAAGTGAAGCATAGAAAACTTGATGACTCCGAGTTCAATCCCATTGCAAACAACTATCAATCAGCTCAGGTCTCATCCACTGAGTTGGAAGCCAAGTTCAGAGAAGAGGAGGCATTGGGGCGCATGTACCCGACCAGGTTTTCTACGTTGAAGCAGGAGTTTGGTGAAGAGCGTATCAGGATTGCTGCCATGGCTGCGATTGCCAAGCCTGACGGCACCGTCAGGCCACTACATGATGGTACACATTCAGTTCAAGTTAACAATCGCATTGTTTACAGAGATCAGATACAATGCCCTGGACCTGCTGAAGTTGCGGCAGTGGTGAGGGAATCTGTTGAAACCTTGGAAGCTCCCTTTTGTGTGTCGGCAGACATTAAAGCGGCACACAGACTTGTGAAGGTGCGTCGTTGTGATTGGCCATACATGTGTTGCAAAGCAAACACTGACTCACCTACAGTGTGGGTTAACAGGGTTGGAACTTTTGGCATCTCAAGCGCGCCCTACTGGTGGGCGAAACTCTTTGCAATGGTTGGACGATTTGTAGGGCATCTCATGATGAACGCTTGGTTTCTTCATCTGGTTTATGTTGACGATTTACACGGATCATTTGTCGGCAGGGAGAAATTTACGAACTTGTGGGTTTGGATTTTGGCCTTTGAACTGGTTGGCACGCCGTTTGCCTATCACAAGTTTCGTGGCGGGTTCTCCTCTGAATTTGTTGGATACCAACTGAGATATGACCTCAATGAGGTAGGGATTTCTTTACGAAGGGGCGATTGGCTTGTGAAATGGATCAACACCGCTGCGGAAAAGAGGTTTGTGGTTGTGACTCGTGAATTCTCTGAATTTCTTGGCCGGCTTGGATTCGTCTCTCAGTTACTGGTGTGGCTGAAGCCGCATTTATCGCCATTGTATGCTTGGGCATCAGCCACATCCGGCAGCACAGTTGCGAAGCTTCCGGATGCGGTGATCTTGACAATGACATATTTGCTGACTGAGTTCAGATCTGAAACTTACATGGTCTCAGCGAAGAGGCCGGCCACGTTCACAGGTGAGCAATTCAGGACAGATGCAAAGTGCACTGATACTTCAGTTGTCCTTGGTGGATGGGAAATATCAACTGGTCGATGGTTCCAGCTTATTCTGTCGGAGTCCGACGTGCCATATTTATTTTCACATGGGAAGGGGTCACAGTGGGCCTCAACTTCGGCCGAGTTATTGGCGACACTTGCAGCATTAGTTGTGTTTGGATGGTCGGGAGATGCCCGTTCTAGGAAGGAGCTTGAGTTACATTTGACAGCAGGTACGGACAACAGAGCAAATGAATATTTATCTCAGAAGCGGTCGACCACGAAGTGGCCGTTGATGTTGGTGAACATGCAACTTTCATCGCTTCTTGCACGATCGAGGACGGTGGTCAAGCTGAAATGGAGACCCCGTGAAGAGAACACGGTTGCAGATGATATCACTAACTCTGTTTTCACACAACTGGACATGGAGAAAAGGCTACATGTTGAATATGATGATATCCCGACGGAGATCATACATGCACTTTGGCAGGTCAAGGCAGATTTTGATGAGGCACGTTTGTTGGCGAAAACATCGATTCCGAAGGAACCAGAAAAGAAGAGGAAGAGAGTCGATAAGACACCTTGGTAAATGTCCAATCTTCCTTTTCGTCTTTCGCTGCGGTGGGTGTTTCAATTCTACAGACTTGGAAGCTTGGTGGATTGCTGAAAACTTTGTGTGAAGGCTCACACAACTACAGCGTTTGTACAATGGTACAACGTGAAGACACAGAGTGCAGGCTTCACCACCGACGTGTCCAAAATGCGTGTGAAGGTTTCTGCTTCAGCCTTTTCAGTTGATGTTAGTTTACACACATGTCGTTTCAACTGCAGTGATTTTCTGTGGCATGTCATTTTGATGTGATGTGAAATTTAGTTTGGAGTTTCTGGTCGAGTCTTGCGATTGGTTCAGTTTACGCGTATCACGCGACGCGATCCTACTCTCCCCCCTATTGATTACTCAAAGCACAGCGTAGGCTTCACTGGGCTTGCCCTGTGGGTCTATGCGGCGCTTTGGGTATCAGGGCGGGTGGGTGGGATTCGTTGTGGGTGCTTTGCTTGGATACTGCTTCGTCGCTGGGTTAACTCCGTTGCCGAACAACAACCTCAACAAACAAATTCCGGTTTTCAATTTGCAGAGTGTGGCAAAGTTTCTCTGGAATCATTTTCTCGATGCCTTTTTGAGCTTGTTGAAATTTTACAGTACTTGGACTTCAACAGAGGTGACTTGTGGATTTTACTGTGACTGTCAATGCTTGTCAAACATTCAGTTTTGATGTCTTCAACTTGCACTTGATTCATGACGAATTTTATATTTCGTGAGCGATGGCTTGGAGAAAACTTTTGGGTACCCGCCCAGCCCACCCTTGGGATGATGCCTGCATTTGTCACCCAGGGGTGAGGCATCTTGAACGACAACAGACTGGGATGTTTCAATCCTACAAACTTGAAAGCTTGGGTGTTTCAATTCTACAGACTTGGAAGCTTGGTGGATTGCTGAAAACTTTGTGTGAAGGCTCACACAACTACAGCGTTTGTACAATGGTACAACGTGAAGACACAGAGTGCAGGCTTCACCACCGACGTGTCCAAAATGCGTGTGAAGGTTTCTGCTTCAGCCTTTTCAGTTGATGTTAGTTTACACACATGTCGTTTCAACTGCAGTGATTTTCTGTGGCATGTCATTTTGATGTGATGTGAAATTTAGTTTGGAGTTTCTGGTCGAGTCTTGCGATTGGTTCAGTTTACGCGTTTCACGCGACGCGATCCTACTCTCCCCCCTATTGATCACTCAAAGCACAGCGTAGGCGGAGTTGGCGCAATTTGGGTGGCTACCGCTAGCGGCAGCTCTGTTTGGAACAGGAGATTGGCAGCCGCAATGGCTACACCACAATTTTCTCCCTGTCATTGGCCTACGTGTTCATGCGAAAATCCCACCGTCCCCGCTCTCTTACCAGCAGACCGTGGCGTTGCTTGGTCTGTGGGAGCGACGAGCTACAATGGGAAGCCAGTGCCGTGCCCTCACCCAGTCAGCGGAGCTCACTTTCGGTCTCCCAGCAGTATTCCGCACACCAGAGGACTGGCAAGCAGAAATGAAAGGTGAAGTCTTCGATCTAGTGCAGTGTGCCCAGCGAATCTACACGGGAGCTGCCGCAAGAACTTCGCAGGTTTTGATTGACCGGCCGAAGAAATGGGCGCAATGGATCTTCTCGGTGGGAAATGTCTGGCAAGAGGATTCTCCCATGCCGGATCGACCCCTCACAGTGCATTGTAGTGGATTGGGTGGAGGGCTGTTAAGCCCTGAGCATGAGTACGACATTTTCTTTCAGAATCATGCGCAAATGAAAGCCTATGGCCCCTCACTTGCAATGACAGATGACTGGGAGCAGCGCATCACTCAGCTAGGGTTGACCAAAACCACACATGAGTACGCAATTTACCAGTTGTTCTCCACTGCACTGGGATGGAGTGCGTGGAGGGCGTTCCTTCCGGACAAATTTGCTAATCATAAGCTTTTGATCACCCGTGCCATACGGTTGTTGACTGCTGCTACGATCCGGCCAGCGCATGCAAGACCACCCCATCCCACGTGGGTCACTGCGGTTCGTCAGATCTTCCGGTGCTATCACCCACAAGGCAAATTGTTGTTTTTGCGAGCCTGTTTTCCACAGTATGTGACGGTACCCGTCCCGGATGGGATTAGGGATATTGACGTCCTTGGTTTCTCTGCGGGATCGTATACTGGGCTCGCAATCCATGAAGTGCTAAATGAATTTGATTGCTTCCCGGGTACCAATAAGGTAGCAGCAATTGCCTCTCCGCCTGAAATGTTGCGTCTGGCCACTGGGGAACGAAGGGTGGTGCTCTTGCATTGTCTCGAGGACCGACTCTGCGTGTGGCGTCCAGACACTCTCACAGACCTGAGTTATAACATTGTCCTTATAGACGGGCATCCATCGTGGAGTGGCCGTGCCAGGCATGCATATGGCCACCTATTGTTTACCCCAATTGAAGAAGGCACCTATCATATAGATTATCTCCAAATCACGACCCCTGAGGTCATACCGCATGGGATACGATGTGAAGGGCTCTTGCGAGTGCTCTCATGGGTTAGTTTTGATCTCCCCGATCATTGCGAACGCACTCTGAGTGCGCTACTCCAGGCTGCAGGTGATGGATGCTCTGACCTGCATACAGTGCCATGTGACGGTAGAGATGTAAGGGATGATCCCCTCGCTACTGAACAGGATCTGCGCCAGGTGCTGATTGACATGATCCCCATCCCTGGACAGGCTCATGCTGAAGGGGGACACCTCATGAGGAACCTGCTTGCCGAATTCCTTCGTGGGTTTTCTCTTCGCACCCTGATATTTCTGCTAGATATGGTGTTGCCACAACTTGACGCTTATCATGCCGGCCGTCAGCTGCAGCACCTACAACCCTGGATCAGCGTTGAGCTGGCGCAACTGCAAGCACGAGGCCAACAGGGTGTAGAGCTTGCGGTCAAATATGTGTATGAAGCCTATGCTGGCTTTCATGTCATCCAGCTGCTCACAGAGGGTGCTCCTATCTTGCTCTTCAGTGATCCGAATGCTGTCCCCCACGCGTCACCGTGGAACCTATGCGCAACTGGCAATCTAGGGAGCATGGAATCAAATGTGATGGCAGGCAGGGCACTGTTTGGGCGCTTCCAGCTCGCTGATGGCGTGCGCCGCTGTGCCATTTTCCTAGTCCAAGAAAAAGTGATGCATGGCACCAGTCGAGCCGCTGACTATCGTGCGTATCGACGCCGGGAGCACATGACGGGTACATGCGGGACAGCCTGCTCGCTCTAGCGGGGCATGGCGATGGACATGTCCTCACCGTGGCAGTAGCATTGCTCCTGGCGATCCTCACTGGCCGCTCTGACCTATGTATAGCAGGCGTCTTTGGCGCTGGAAAAACTCGCTCCTTAGCAGTTCTGTTAATCGCTCTCAGCTGCGAACTAGATGACTTCTATGCTGTCGTTTACACCAAGGAAAATGTCGCTGCGAAAGCCCTTGCTGACCAGATCAGTGATCTTTCCCCACCAACACAATCAACCTTTGGACGATTGCTGGGTCGTATCGAGGAAGGAAAGGGCGAAGCGTATGCGACAAGAATTGATGTGCGATGTAGCGATCGCAACAGAGTCATCGCGGAAAAGCGCATTCTGATTGCGACTGGAGGATCAGCTACTGCGGAAATGGCCATGAAATACTCATCATTCAGTCTATGGCTTTCCAGGGCGTGGCTAGCGTTTATGGATGAAAGCCAGCAGTACGGCAACTATCACGAAATCGCTGCACTTGCTGCCATCCAACAGCCAGCACTTATCGTATTTGTGGGGGACCATAGGCAAACACCTGGGGGCCTATCCAAAGGAAGAGCTGCGGCAGCAAATAGGCAGAAGCTTCTCCACCGTCCCGCGAGCCCTGAATCGCCCTGGCGATTACCTGCCTCCTGCCCGGCTCACCAAGCTTATCGCCCTCCTCTGGCCGGATGCGAGCCAGGATAATGACTCTGATGTTGCGTGTCTGCTCAACGTTGGCCAAGCACCACATACAGGAGTCTGGACTACCGCAACGACCACACAACACCTGCCAACCTCTCTGGCGCGCCTTTTCAGTGAGGAGACGCTCAGCCATCTCAATGTTGCTAGTTGCCTGATCTCAGCAATACTAGCAGTCCTGCTGATCGCTACTGCACCAGAAGAGTTTGGAATCCCTGAGTGTACAACCACAGTGGAAGCAGCCGGCCTGGACGGCCCGCGCAGATGGGGCATCATACTGCCTAACAGTTCACGAGTGTCTCTGCTGACGTACAAAGCTATCGTCGCAGTTAGGTACCCAGAACTGGTACTGCATGACCAAGACCCCATCCAGATAGGGCACTTTGTACCTCACGATCATACAGTCGAGCACGGAGGATTCCGGACGGTTCTGTGGGAGGTTCCCAAAGACCTTATGGCAGCCATTGAAGATGTCGTAGTCTTCCTTAACTACCTTCAAAAGTGTCATCGGGACCTTAGCCAAGGAGCGACAGCGCAGCTTCTGGTGATGTGCAACCGCACAGCGGTGCACAACCAGCTCCTGCAACATGGTTTTCAGGCAGCATGGTTTGGAGGGCTCAGAATAGCCACAACTTCGTCAGCGGCGGGGGCAACCGCACGAATTGCAGTTGTTGTCCAAACGGGGTGTGGTTTCCTCAGCGGGAGCCGTCGAGGGGCCTCGCTGGAAGACAGGGAAGACTGTTTTGGACGAGCCACAGTGGCGCTTACAAGAGCAATCAAACACACGTACATTGTCTCTCCCATTGACATGGCTGGGCTGATTGGGATGGCTCAGACGCTAGCGGTCTATCACTATGGGTATCATACCCTCAAAAACAGACTTGTCCAGTATCATGAGCCTGCGCGAGAACCCTCGGACGCAGAAGCTGTCCTAGAGTGGGGACTCAACACACCGTTTACGTCGCAAGATAAACCACCCCTGGCCATTGCCATGGTCGTGACATTGAATGGAGTGCGCTCCCTGAGAAGGTATAGGTTAGTTATTGCGCAGAAGTCGAAGCTGCGACTCACGCAGGAGGTCACTGCGGCATTAGCCTCCCACAGTCGGGACCATCGACTCACGGCGAGTGGCTTCTTTCCGTGTTCCATTGATCGGGAGTACCTGTATGGCTATGCAGGGGATGGATATCGCTCTCCACTGTGGCTTTGTGCTTCCCACAATGGATCTCCGGTTCTTGTCCACCGGCTCCGGGGCAGCAAGATATACTTCCATCAGGCCACCAAAGACCGGAGGATATTGCTCATACCGGGTATCCATTATTTTGACGCTCACCGACTGCAACCACTGCTGCTGCAGGCTCCTGCATTGCAAATTCACCTGAGAGCGAGCCCTCTGGCAGGCCCTGAAGGGGTG
This sequence comes from Cladocopium goreaui, assembly GCA_947184155.2. Classification (NCBI taxonomy): domain Eukaryota; class Dinophyceae; order Suessiales; family Symbiodiniaceae; genus Cladocopium; species Cladocopium goreaui. The sequence continues at coordinate 99,791 of CAMXCT020001579.1, read as the reverse complement.
GGTGAGACTGTCGAGGATCCCTCGTCGGACGAAGAGCGAGCTACCACTGATGGTGAATCTGAGGTGGAGGAGGAAGCTGAAGAGGCGGATCTTCCTCCTGAGGAACCATGGTGCCCGCCAATCCCAGACGCACTTGATGATCCCACGGGAATGGAAATCGCAGGTGCTGCTGACAAGCTGGCCACCATGATGAATAGTTCTCAACCTCAAGCCAACGTCTTCTTCCAACCTGACAACCTAGGTGCTCTCCCACACCTGTGGCTGCAGGCTAAACTTACCATCTCTTTGACGTCCATACAGGACAAGTTTGCCCGCCTCTTCATGTCTATTGCGGCTGAACTGTGGCTGAGGGATGCAATCGATACAGTAGAAGAAGTATTTACGCATGCAGCCCGCAACTTCACGCTCCGGCTTGCAGAAAAGCTTGCGCAGTACATCTGCTCGCTGACTCGACGAGCAGAGTCCCTGGCAACCCCAGAGACTGAATGCCTTCTGTATGCCACGTATTGGTTTCGTCCAATTCTCTCCGAGCTAATCGGAGCAGCCAAGGAGAGTGCAGACGTGAATCGAGAACGTGCCCCCAGTGGCCCCGTGAAAGTTGTGGTCACCAACCGGCCCCACTCTCGGCGCCACAATGGTGTAGACCTTGTCAGCGGAGTCTCGGCCCTCCTGGCGTGGTTTCCTGCTAGCTGGGCTAGCAAGATTGCACCGTGCTTCATAGGGGAAGAAGGTGGCTCCATACAAATCCCGCAAGAAGTTGCATCTCTGAAGGAATTGCAGGTCGGTATGACCACCTTCGCCACAGCTGTAGTGCCACTTGCCAAAAGCGCAGGTGGCAACGAATCGTGTCGCGCCACCCTCGTGCCCGAGCTGGTCCCTGTGACCAACACGGGTTGCTCCTCCCCCGGCACCATCAGGGAGTAGCATGAAAAATGAAAGCAAAAAGACCTGGCAGGAAGCAAAATGGAGCTGCACTCAATGAACGGCCATCTGCTGAGACATCAAGGAGCTGGAAAAACAGTGAATACCAAGTACACACGGGACCAACTGTGCTCCGTGTACTTTTGGCAGCTGCTGGCACACTGGTGAAAATGTTGCGGCAAAAGAAGGTGACCACGCATGTCAAAACGTCACCTGAATCAAAAGGCCAACTATACAAAAACTCACATCGAAGATGAAGAGGTCGGTTATCGAGCTGGAGCCGGCTGAAGGCGCTTCAAGTCATCCCAAAGGCTTTGTCGTAGTCCCTGAGGGCCCTTGCGCATAGGTTCCACCTTGAGCAAGTCTGAGCGGTTGGACTGGAGGTGGGACATGATGGCGAACAGATGCTGCCGGAAACTGTCTTGGCAGAGTGAGCTGACGGTCATCTCCCACACCCAGGCACGACCTTGTTTTGGAGTTGGATAGCGGGGGCCAAACGCTCCCAAGTTCAACTTCAAGTCTGTCTGCTCCAGGGCTTCCAACGACTTCAAGGCAGGCTGGATGTCCTTGGCAAAGGGCAATGTCTGAATTTGCTCCATCATGGTGGCAAACGGGTGGACCCGACGCTCACCGAGGGGATGAGGTACCCATTGGCCCGCAACCGGTTGGGGTGGAAGGAGCTGATCCCAAAGCTGAACTTGCTCCAACAACTTCTGTTGCATGGGCTCATGCACCACAACGAACACCACCACGGCTCCCTGCTGCAAATGGTCCATCGCGGTGGCCTGATGCAAGGAAAAACGAAGAAGCTTGGTGAGGACCTCTTCAGAGCCATCAGTCGCCATCTGTTGGCCACGATGGCCAGCAAAACGTTTGCCACCCCTCACATGTTCTCCGGCAACGCCCTGCTGTTGGAGCTCACTGGCTTTGGCCCGCAGTTCAGCAAGGTTCACCATGGCTGGAAAAAGGAACAAAACTGGCTAAAGGGAGGCACCAGCAACTGTCCAAAACTAGAGGTCAAAAAATTCTTTGGAGCGCAGCGACAGACCTTCGGCAGTTCTGCGTTTGGCACATGTGGTGCTGTGTTTACCAACTGCTTTGGGTGTTGCAAGACCTGTTCCACAATGTGGACAAGTGTACTGGGAGTCCCTGAAATCATGCTGACAAATCCTAACTCTTCGCAACCATTCTCTGTACGGCATCTTAGTGCAAGCCAAGGAATGTGAAGAGCAACGTGAACTAGTAGGGAACCGTTGAAGACAATACAAACAGGTCAAGTTATCCAAGTTGTCTGGGACTGCAGGTGCAGGCAAATCTGTCAAGCTCATTTGGCGGTGTGGAAAACGTTTCTTGTAATTTTCCCGAACAACCACTGGATCCCAGTCATCTTTGCGACGTGACTTGAACTGCCGAGCCTGGGCAGCTGCTGGCGCTGGAGCACGTGGAACTTCTGCAGGAGGTGGTTCCGGAGGAGGGTCAGGCGCATGCGCATTGTGAGCAACCACGACAGGGACCTCTGGAGCAGCCTGTGCACGCTGTCGCTGGACAGCTTGACGATCCCGAACTTCGGGCGGCAGTTTGGAGCATTGAGCAACATGCACCCTCAACGATCGCAAGAACATCGTGTTTTTGACTCCCGTAGGGATGAAAACCTTATTTCCAATTTTTGAAAACACTTTGTGTGGCAAAGTGTTAGCTGTAAAAACACTGGCACTTTTTAAAAGAGAACGGTGGACGTTTGGTTTTTTTCAACAAACTGTGTTTCCAATTTGAAACCGTTTTTTCCAATGATGTTGGAATGAAACCTTTTTCAAGTTCTATTGCATGGCAATATCTTGGCTTAAGGGTGTGGTGGGTGGGAAACTCCCTGTTTGTTTCCTGTTTGGTTGCAAATTGCCAGGGGGTTCATGGATTTCGACGGGTCTTTACCACTGGAAGACAGAACAAACAATGATTTATTTGGTGGTTTGGATCTGGACGACATTTCAGAAGTTCCATCTGCGTCAGTTGTGTCCTCAGTCGCTGCCCGAGATTTAGAGATTTCAACTTGTGAACAGGCAACAGGTTCAAGGATTGACTTTGGACACGCGGTTGGTGCAGCTTGGGATTCACTATCACCTGAACATGCTGAACCTATTTGGAATTCTGGTTTCTGGAGGTGCATTTTTGGAACAGATTCGTTAGGGGATGCGTTGTCTCAGCAATTCAAAAGGCCTTTACCGGTCCCGGACTTGGTGGATGATGAAACTGTTGCACAGGACAAACGTCAGAAAACTGCAGTGACATTCAGGACAGATGGACCGCTTTTTCAGTCTTGTGTCAAGAGTACAGATGACATTTCATGGCAAGAAAAGCGTGAAGCCTTGCTCCAGAAGGCGCTGAAACACTGGTTGGTCCTGGCCTTGTCATGGTGTGACAGTGTGGATCTTGTCGGATGCTTGAAGGGTTGCAACTCTACAAATGCACAACTCATAATGCTTGGTGATGTTTTCAGAGGAAAAGCGCCTAGCACCTTGAACAAACGTGCAGGTAGCATGAGATTGTTGTGTCAGATGTTGAGCGAGAAAAACATTGTGTTCCCTTGCAATGAGTCGCAACTTTATGGAGCCTTGTGTGAATTGCGCAGTGTGGGGCACCGCCTTCTAGGGGCAAGGGCATTCTGGAAGCAATAGCATTTGTCAGGTACACCATGGGTGTAGCACAGTGTGATGACCTGCTCAGAGGAAGGAGGTGCTGGGGTGCAGCTACAAGTGATGCTCCTTTGCAGAGGACACAGGCCAGTCCGCTTCTTGTGACAGAACTTGAGAAGCTGCACAACATACTCGAACATGATGAAGACAGCTGGAACAGACTTTTCAGTGGTACATTGCTTTTCATGATTTATGCACGTGCACGATGGAGTGATGCACAGCATGCTGTCAAGCTCACGTTTGATCGGGCTGACGGAGAGATTCACTATGTAGAGGTGCTCACAGGCCATCACAAGACTATGCGAGCTTTGCAACACAGGCATCAATTCCTACCTTTAGTAGCTCCAGCGGTGGGTGTGACTGGGAAAAACTGGGCAGTCATGTGGGAAAAGGCACGTGTTGACATGGGCCTGAACATGCAGAAGGGTCAACCACTATTGCCGGCACCTCTGGACAACGGTGGGTTGAGTTGCAGAGCGTTGGATTCCCAAGAAGCTGGCAAGTGGCTCAGAGCCTTATTAGAGCTTGAAGGGACAGACCAAGGTGATCGCAGAGTTTCCAGTCATTCTTTGAAGTGCACAATGCTATCCTATTTGGCTAAGCGTGGAATTGAAATGTCAGATCGGCTGTTGCTTGGGTATCATACCTCACCTTTTACAATGGGTTTGACATACAGCAGAGACGGTATGGCTAGGCCACTACAGGTGCTACAAGCCATGTTGGAGGAGATTCACACTGGTCGCTTCAGACCTGATTGCACTCGCAGTGGACGGCTTGTGAAGTTAGCGTCAGAACCTCAGTCAAAGTTTCAATGCGAAAGTGTTGACAGTGTTGTCAAAGTTGAGAGCAGTGATGACGAACACTCAGTCAGTGCTTGGGACTTGGTGGGTTCAGACAAGCAGCCGAATTTGCCAAAAGTGATTCCAGTTGATTCTGACCATGATTTGAATGATGCTTGCACTGAAACTTCCAGCAGTGAGATGTCTGGTGATGAACAGACAGTGCCAGCTTTTGAGTCGAAGGGAACCAGAACTTTTGAGCCGCCTGTGGCCCCAGAGGGTTATCAAATGTGGCAGCATTCAAAGTCAAAGATTCTTCACCTGTCTCATTATAAGACACCCAATGTCTTCGAGTGTGGCAGGAGGCCGGGAGCTTTTCACACTAGCCAAGGAGTCAACCCGAGGTGGGACACTGGCATTTGCTGGAAGTGTTTTAAACACAAATAGCGAGAGAATTTTGTTTCATGGCATGGAGTGAGAGAACGAAAGAGTTGCTCATCCAATGAAGCGTTAACAGGGAATGTGAACTGAAGGTTCTTGAATTTCTTGTTTTCTTTGTTTTAGGGTTTTGGTTGTGAGTCATCAATCATGGTGAGCTGTGCAACTGGAGACACGAAAAGCGTGGCCCTGACCTCAGCGTGAATTGCGCGATGAAAGGAAAAGGCCATTTGAGGTTTGAATTTTGAGTTGAAGCGTCAATGGCCAGACATGTCAACAATCAACTCAGTGATTTGCATTTTTGAAATTCCGTTCAGCTGATCAGACGGTCTCTGGAGACGGGCTCTAAGAGTTTCCAGCAAGGTTGGAAGCTAGAGTGATCTCAGAGAGCAATCTGTTGAAAATTTTTCGGAAACTTTTAAAACAAAGACAATGGCATGAACTGGAGTTTTGTTTGTGCCCATTGCTGCATCAGTTAAACCTTTCTTAACACGGTGGCTTGTGCGACAGACAGGCATGTTGTAAAAAGTAGATCGTGTGCGATCAGCGATAAGAGCATGGCCCTCGTTGACAGTGAAGCTGCTTTTGGGCAGCGCTTGGCGGAGGTGTTGACTGATGCCAATGCAAGGCAATCGATATTGGCAGGAGGCATCAGGTCTTTCAGCATGTTAGCCTTTGCATCGGGGACTCCACAGAGCCCCCCATCAGATGAAGCCTTCAGGACATTTGCTGATGGCATTTTGCCGGTGGGATACAACATGGCCACATACAGTGGGTTGCGTCGTTTACACTTCGAAGCCGCCACCTTGGTTGTTGCGCAATTGAAGCAAAAGGTGACGGGTGATGGAGAGGAAGGAAAACAGAAGCTTCCCATAATCGAAAAGCAGGCAAGGCTGGCAGAACAGAAGCGCAGGCTTACTGGAGTTGAAATTGAAGGTGAATTGCAACCTTCTTATGCCTTGATTGATGCAGTCAATGGCATGATTGAGACGAGCAGTGTCTTGTGGATCGCTCCAAGCAAGGCTACGTCACGAGACCAGGAGATACAACATGGTTCAAAGAGCCTACCCTCAGTAGTGCACCTAGAACGACATACGCTGAAACTTTCAACACCCGATGCAAACTTGGAAGCTGACTGTTCCAATACGCTGCAACTTCAATGGTGTTTGCAGAGGAGGGCATTAGCACTTGATCAAGTGCGGCTCAGCAGCTGGGAGTGCCAGAGTAAATGGATCAACCAACTCTTGTCCATACTCAACACTCCTCCTCCCCCTGGTCATGCTCGAGTGACATTGGAACAGCTTGTTAAGGCGGACAAGCAATTGTGGACAGAGCTTTCAAGAGTTTATGCAGGTGCTGGAGCAGTTGTGGCAGCTACAGCAGGTGTGGCTCCACCCTTTGACGAGCACATACTGAGGCTCAGGAACGATCCTCGGATCACTATGTTTCTTCTGCCTTTACCAGTTTTTGCAAAGGAGGCCAAGGCGAACGCTCCAGGGACTTCAAGCGCACCAGCGCCGAAAGGGGCTCCCAAGGCGCAACCCAAAAAGAAGTTCAAGGCGACGAAGAAGGCAGAGCGAAACAAACCAGAAGTCCTTGCTGGTATGGAGACAATTACAAAAGATGGTCAGAATGTTTGCTGGTCATACAACATGGAGTCAGGATGCCAAGCGGCGCTTATCGGCGGATCGAAGATTGCAAAGTGTGCCAAAGGTTTGCATGTGTGTGCGTTTTGCCACAAGCCCAATCATTCACAGATGGTTTGCAATCAAAAGAAGCGAAGCAACTGACTAGGGTCTGCAGAAAAAGGGCCGGAGCAAGGAGTGACATTTTGTCCGAATTCGTTTGAGTTTCACAGTTCAACAATGCTGGATGAGTTTAAGACTAGCGAGCCAGTGAACGTTTTGAGCAAGGTTCACAAGTCAACAGACTGTGAACAAAGCTGTAAGCCACCTTCAAAGCATAAAGTCGGGGGTGAGGAGCCCAGCGACGAGATGCGAAGGAAGGGCCTTGGTGAGGAGCCAAAGCTGGTTTTTGAAAAGGGCCGCAAACATTGTGGTCAAAAATTGAGTGACATTTATGTCATTGAACTGTTTGCTGGGACGGCACGGCTTACAAAGTGCCTACGGAAACAGGGGTTTCAAGCCATGGCCTTCGATCGAACCTCCAAGAGGTCGGAGGGGCAGCACATTTTAGAGGCAGATCTCTCCAATAAGGAGGAGGTCGAGTCATTACTTTCATTTCTTCGCTTGAAAGCGGATTTCATTGCTTTTGTTCACATGGCACCTCCATGTGGAACTGCTAGCCGCGCAAGGGGAAAGAGATTGAAGTTTCTCCAAAGGCACAACATCAAGGAACCAATGCCATTGAGAGACGATAGGTTTCCAGATGGCTTTCATTGGTTGAGTGGTAGTGACAAGTTGCGCACTGAGGCTGCTAACATTTTGTATGAGAACACGGTTCTTATTGCTCAAACAGCGATTGAATTGTCAATTGCGATTTGCATTGAAAACCCATCAAACAGTTTGATGTGGAAAACTTCACCTTTTCAGAGGTTGTTTGCAACATACCCTTTTTTGCGATTTGTCAATTTTCACAATTGCGCTCATGGTGGAACCAGAGACAAGAAGACATGTTTCGTCACAAACGTTGACTGGTTTGACAAGTTGGAAATTTATTGTGACAAACAACATGTTCATGCGCCTTGGACTCCGACTGTGGTTGATGGCCGTGTCAATTTTCCTACTCATGCGGAAGCTGCATATCCCGAAGTTTTGTGCAACAGGATCGCCTCAATGCTCAAACATGCATTGATGACTCAAGGCGCTATAGAGGTGACAAATCTGGTGTCGCAGGTGCAAAATCAAGGCAAAAGCCTTAACCGAGTGGTTTTAGGGGCTTTGCCGAGGGGCAAACATGCAAAGCCTTTGGTTTCTGAGTTTGGTGCTTACATCACAGTGGTGCAAGCACCACAACACGACGATGGGCTTCACAATTTTTTGCAAAAATTGCCTAAAGGAGCTGTTATACAATCTCGGCTTCTTTCAACATGGGGTGAAGTGCGGGAAGCTGTGGAAAAACAAAGGAAAAAGAGGATGCTGGAGAACAAGTTACAGCAGTTGAAGGGTGGTTCAAAGGTTTCAGATCCTTACCATGAGACCTATGTACAACATGGATGTGAAAAGGACTCCACATACAAGTTTTTGAGCTTGTCAAGTGAGGAAAGCGCTGCAGGGGAAGTTTGCGAAAAAGTTGCGGTTGCAATCCCACGGGAACCCATGGATTTCATGTGTCGTGCAGTGGAAGCTGGCCATCCGCGCAGTGTTGCAGTTCATTTGCCACCAGCGTTGCAAGAAGTGGTGCAGTGGAATAGGGATGCAAAAACCTTTGATATTCACAGGCATCGCATTGACTTTGTGAAGAAGTGGACAGCAAGGGCTAAATGCTTGACTGGTGTTGACTCGGAAGTTCTGAGGCAAGCACCCGCTCATTTGCAGAGTTTGCTTCATAACAAGAGGCTGGCTCTTTGGCAAGAGATGCTGGAGTTCTATGAGTATCCGGACACCGAGTTGATTAGAGATATAACAAGAGGTTTCCCAGTGACAGGATGGCTGCCTGACTCTCAAGTCTTTCCTAAGGACTACAAACCTCCTACCATGGGTGTGCAGACGTTGCATTCTTTGAGCAAGGGCCTGAATGAGCGAGTCAGGTCGAAACTGGAGGGTTCAGTCAGTGATTTTTTGGGGAATGCCACTTGGGAAGAAACTGAAAAAGAGTTGCAAGAGGGCTGGATGGAACTGGACTTGGAAGGGGGCAAAGATTCTGCGTGGGCAATGAGGTTCGGGCTGCAGCAAAGAGACAAAATACGTGTAATTGATGACTTCAGCATTGCAGGTGTCAATCACACTGCGGGCTTGCAGGAGCGGCTCAAGATATTCGGCATTGACGACATTGCAGCGTTGATTGCTTTTTCAATGGGCACTTTCGAGGGTGAAGTTCATCCCGACCTGGTTGGAAAAACAATGGATTTAAAAAGCGCTTATAAACAATTCGGCATATGCGCAGAAGACAGACAAAGGATCAGAGTTGCAACGCGCAATCCAACAACTTCAGAAGTTGTGCTGCTGTTGGTGAATGCGCTCCCCTTCGGAGCGACTGGGAGCGTAGCTGGATTCCTGAGAGTATCAATGTTCCTTTGGTTTTTGGGAGTCGTTGGACTCAGACTGGCTTGGACAAGTTTTAACGATGATTACACAATGATCAGTCGAGAAGATTGCTCAAGCAATGCAGCCTGGAGTGCAGAATGCTTATTTGAACTGTTGGGGATCCTCTACGCCAAGGAAGGCAAGAAGGCAACTACTTTTGATAGAGTATTTGGATCTCTTGGCGTCATTTTTGACCTTTCTGGGGTGGCGAGTGGAACAATTTCTTTGGTGCACACCGAGGGTCGCCGGAACGAATTGGTGGCTACAATTGAGGAAATGCTCGGTACCAAAACCTTCACAGCTAAGAGTGTGGAGCGTTTGAGGGGTAGACTGCTGTGGTATGAAAACTTTGTTTGTGGAAGACAAGCCAACGTTTTGGTGGCCAGTTTGAGCAAGTTTATCAACGGAGTTAAGCATACTCAGAACATGTCGGATGAGTTGGTTGTGACCTTGAAACTTTTGTTGGAGAGGATTAGAGCTGGCAAACCAATTGTGGTTTCCAAAAGGCTTTTTTCGACATGGGTTTGCTTTACAGATGGTGCATGCGAAAACAAAGCTTCCATAGGAGGCATTCTGATTGGTCCGACTGGTAGTGCGTTTGGGTGCTTTGGAGGAGAGCTTCCGGTTGAGGTGCAGGAGTTCTTTTACCGTGAGTCAAGACATCCAATATATGAAGTTGAGCTGTTACCAGTGCTTGTAGCCGTGACCATTTGGAAAGAAGTGCTGCAATCTTGTCAAATAGTCTTTTACATAGACAACGAAGCGGCCAAAGCCGGGCTGATCAGAGGTGCGGGAGCGACCCCTTTGGCTAATGCCATAATAGGGGACTTCTGCATAGCTGAGGCCGAACTTCAGTTAAAAACTTGGTTCAACAGGGTTCCTACACACAGTAACTTGAGTGACGGTCCTAGCCGTCAAAACTTCGAGTTAGTCAATGCACTTGGATGTGCCAGGTTCGAAATACCGTGGCCCGTTGTCAGTGGATTCATGAGTTCACGCCGTGGCTGAAGTGGGGCTATGGCGGGGCGTGAAAGGACTGACCCCAATTGCATTAAGTTGGAAAAAGGACACTCACTTCACCGAAACTTCAGTTGTCAATTTTCCAGTTTGTGTTTTCGTGCGTCGTGCGAATTTTAATTTTGTTTTTGGAGACACAATTTTTCAAACGTCGCGTTTTCACGGTGCTATGTGTTTTGCAAGCGTTTCAATCTTTGGAAATAAGTTTTTGACTCCCGTAGGGATGAAAACCTTATTTCCAATTTTTGAAAACACTTTGTGTGGCAAAGTGTTAGCTGTAAAAACACTGGCACTTTTTAAAAGAGAACGGTGGACGTTTGGTTTTTTTTCAACAAACGGTGTTTCCAATTTGAAACCGTTTTTTCCAATGATGTTGGAATGAAACCTTTTTCAAGTTCTATTGCATGGCAATATCTTGGCTTAAGGGTGTGGTGGGTGGGAAACTCCCTGTTTGTTTCCTGTTTGGTTGCAAATTCCCACCCTTCTTTTTTCCCGACCCTTTTGCAACATTGCCACGCCCCCAGCCCTATGGCGGGGCGTGAAAGGACTGACCCCAATTGCATTAAGTTGGAAAAAGGACACTCACTTCACCGAAACTTCAGTTGTCAATTTTCCAGTTTGTGTTTTCGTGCGTCGTGCGAATTTTAATTTTGTTTTTGGAGACACAATTTTTCAAACGTCGCGTTTTCACGGTGCTATGTGTTTTGCAAGCGTTTCAATCTTTGGAAATAAAACCGGAGGATCACTGCAATGAGGACAAGCATACTTCCCATCAGCGGCAGGTTGAGCACCCAGTTCATCAAAAGCTCTTTGGGCTGCAGCAGCCCGTCGAGCTGCTGTGGCAGCAGCTGAGTGTTTTTCCACCCAGGTCAATTTGGTTTCAAGGTGGCGTTTGTGACGACGCCAAGCATTCACAATAGACTTCCAGATCGCACCACCCTCTTCGGAGGCCATCTGCACCCACCTATGTTCCCAGTTGGTGATTTGGCTAACTTCCATAGCTGACTTTAAAAGCGACCAAAAATATCTGCGAGTTGAAGGAGGCTGTTTGGATGCAGGCAGTTTAGCTTCTGGCGGCAGCCACCCAAACAAAAGAGCACGCTCCAGGCGCTTTTCCGGCAGGCGGGCCACATGACCCAAGTAGTTCAGTTGACCAACTTCAATGTATGTGGAAATTGTGTCCAAGTGTGCTTCACGAAGGACATCTTGCATGGTCATATGACCTTCCATCTCCCGGAGTCGGCGACCCGTCAAGCCACGAGCAACTGTGTTAAGGAAACATTGCCACTTCTTCATGGTCGCTGCTGAAACCACTCGAGATTCAGTTGAATAGAGCAAGCTGCGAATAACTGCCGCCTGCACGACGCGGCCCTTCATTGCAGGCGTCAAACCATAACGTGGTAGTTGCCGGTACAGGGATCGCCAGATAGCTCTGGCACCTTCCAACCGTTTGAGATCTTCCGTAGCATAACCAGCATCATCTTGCAACCAAGCCCCCAAAAGCTTTGCACTATCAACACAAGGACGCTCAACTTCGCGGCCAGCACGGCCAATCATCAGCCGTTTGGTCTTGGAAGGTTTGATGGTCTCTTTCCATTCAGCCAATGTCTCACATAACAGATCTTCCAACGTGGCATAATTAGACCCACGGGCCAGCAAGGTGGTGTCATCTGCAAAACTCAAAAGTGACAATTGACGTGTGCTAAACTTATCTTTAGACCGAAGTTGTTTGTGCATCCGCAAGTTGAAAGGTTTGTTGGCCAGCACATTCAATTGTACAAAATCCTTGCGTCTCAAGTTGAAATCATGCAGAGCCCACGTGTGAAAAAGGCTATATAATATAGGAGATGTGCAACAACCTTCGCGAAAGCCAGTCAGTTGTTGATAAGCATCGCTGTATCCCTGTCGACTGCGGCACCTGTATTCAGTATTGTCATGGAGCCCTTGAAGCAAGGCCACAACAGTTGGTGGCATTCCCAAGCGGGAGAAAAGGTACCACGCTGACTGACGTTGCACTCTAGTATAAGCCTTGGTGATGTCAACAAACACAAGCACAAGCAGTTCTTCCAGGTTGTGGTCAGGACCATGACGAACTTCAGCAGCCATTTCAAGCAGCAAACGTGCTGCAAAAAGGCAATCCTGAGTTGACCGATTTCTGCGAAAGCCCCATTGCTCAGGCGGAAGAAGATCCCTGGCCTCCGCCCATTGCGAGAGTCGCGTAGCCAAAATTCTTGCCAGAACCCGACTGACTGCACTTAACAAAACAATGAACCTGTGGTTGTCCAAGTCAGCACGATCACCAGCACCTTTATATAGAGCAATGGCAACACCTTGTTTCGAAAGAGCATCCCACTCAGTAGGCGGTGTCGTCCACATCTGATGAATCAAAAGACGAAGCTGCCAGCGGGCCCGATCGCCCGAAAAACGAAGCATTTGAATTGTAACCTCATCATATCCAGGCGCACTTTCTCGTAGCGTATGCAAAGCCTCAGTGATTTCTTGATCAGTAGGTGGATCACCAAGCTCCGGACTTTGTGGCATCAAGGGAACAACCCGGTCAATGAGTTCTGTGGAGATAGGATCCACAGAGCCAGCAGATTTTTGTGCCTGGGCACGCAAAGCATCCAAACTGAACAATTCAAGGCCTTCGCGAGAGTGATTGGCAACTGACACACCAATTTGCTTCAGAGTTTTGTAAAACATACCCAGGTCGTGGCAATTCAAGCTCTCGTGTAATGTGCCTACAACCTGCTGCATCCAGCGTTGTCTACACTTGGAGCGAAAAGTTGTTCGAGCGCGTTTGACCTTGCGGAAATGTTCCGTCGCTCGAGCACGCCCAAGCATGTCAACAGAAAGTCTGACCTGATCAAAAGCCTCAGCAACTTGTTGGTCATGCCACTGCAACTGCACTTGGTCATCTTGGGTAAAAGGACTCCAAAGGCCATTGTGCCGAGTTCGACCAAAGGTAGATTCTGCAGCCACCACCAGAGCGGTAGAAAGTTCTGTCCACGTCAAGGAGGGCGCCTCTGGCGCAGGCACCGGTGGTTTCGCGAAAACAGCTTGCTTGCCATGTAAACGACGGCGAGCAGGAGCACCGTCGGGGACAGGAAAGGACAGAACACTGCCCAAACGACCTGCAGTTGCCAGCTTATCAGCATGTTCATTTCCAAGGTTACCACTGCGGCCCTTTACCCAGTGCCAACGGACAGCTCGGTTGGTCTGCAAATGTTGAAGGAGCCCTTTGAGGCGTTTCACCAACGCACCATTTCGAGCAACCCGCCAACGACCCAAAGAAACATTCATGGCATATTCAGAGTCATAGTGTGCATGTAGGATATCAAACTGACCTTGGTGTTGTATAGCCCATTCAAACAAAAACAACAAAGCACTGGCCTCTCCCGTATTGTTTGTACAACGTTCTGCACCTCGAAAAAGAGGTTGTGGTTTGGTATGCACCGGCCCCGAAGCTTCCAAAATCTGTTGATTAGCATACACACAAATTCCCCAGCCGGCCGAAGCAGCACGAACCACCTTGCCATCAGCAATTGTAGCCAGTTCACCAGAACCATCTGTGTATGCATGCCAAATACGAGGGTTGGTTTCCTGCCACCCTTCCAGCACACCGTCAACTGCTTGTTGGTCAAGGGCTGAAGGAGAGGGAGGAACACCACAAGATTCCAACAAACACTCTGTGAAGTGGCCAAACCGCTTGCGACATTCCTGCGCTGAAGAGCTAGGACCACGGAAAGCCTGCATGTGCAACTTTGGAGCCAGGGCTGTACGTTGAAATTTCCGTTTCAAAAACAGACGGCGTCGGGCCACATGTTGCTGTCTGGCCCGCAAGGAGCCCACATGGACATGGCACGTTTTGGCCAAGTGATCTCCAACTCCAGGAAAGGTGCCACATTGAGGGTTGACCAAATGACTGTGACTCCTAGATATCAAAAAAGCATCAAGCTCGTAGAATTCATGTGTCATGTTGTGTTTCCAAGTGCCTCTAGCACGACAAGGATGAAAAGAATCCACATGAAGAAGTTGGGTACCGCGCAAAAACTCCTTGAGAATTCGACCACCAACAGTAGTCAGTCCCAGGCTGAGCAAGGCCATGAGGACCAATCACATCTGGCTCAGCTTCCCCAGAAGCGATATGACCATTGAAGTCGCCACCCCAAAGTTGAAAATCAGAGACCGGAAGACAATCCAAGTGCAGTTGTTGAGCGTAATGATAGTGTTTTCTCTTCTCCGCCGGGCTCTGGTCAGCAGGGGTGTACATGGCTGTGAAGCAAACTCGTTGACCATGCAGAGGAAGACACAAGGCTAGCAACCGATCCGAATCCACTGTGTGCACTTGACGTCCAGCTGTTTCCCAAAACTGCGCAACCGCCGCTCGCAAAACCAGGCCGACCCGGCCTCTCAAAACAAAGCAAAATTCTTCGATGAAAACTGTTTCCAACGTCACAGCAGCAAAATGCAAGTCTGTCAAAAAAAGAGCATCAATCCGATGATCTCGTAGACACCGGATCACCTGTTGCAATTTCGGTCTGTGGCTCAGCTTGTTCCACTGAAGTCCCTGGGTATTCACCGTTGCAAGTTTCAACCCGTTGGATGGACGAAGCTGGTGACAAGGACGCCAAGCACGTCTCTTGCGAAGCCGGGATCGGCCACATGGAGTCTTCGAGGCAACACTGTGATTGGTCAAGAAAGCTCCAGGTGGTCTGGCAAAAACAATCATTAGCAACCGTGCGGTCCGGGTAAGAATTTTCTGCCGAAGGCAAGGACGCATCATCAACCCGGCGAAATACCTGATGCACCCTGGTGTGTGTCATGCTTTGTCGGACCTCAATAACTATAAGCAGTCATCCAGGGGGGTAGAGTCCGAATCCCTTCCAAGCGAGCCGAAGCAGGAGCTGCATGACCTGGAAGCGCAAGAAGTTGCCATTGTTTGTCCCCATCGAGAGTTTGAAGGACTGCAGAGGGACGCGGTTGACCAAGTGCTGCAGGCAGTCAAGTCCACCGACAATAATGCCCCTGGACTGAGCTTGGCGCTGGATGAGGAATTCCAAGCAGCCAATTGTTTTACGGAACTCATCCGTGGGTACACAATGGGCGCAGTGGAACCCTACATCATGATGGGTCTGCAACCCACTGGACCCACAAGAGTCAACTTGGAAGTCATTGTACCATCCCCAACAGGACTTACTCCAGCAAAGTGGAAGCAGACAGCCACTCTGTGCCCACTCGATTGGCCGTCAAACTATAGCCTCCTCAGATTGTGGCACACGACCAAAAGCTTCCACCAGTATGCTGCACAACTCAAGCAGCAGATGCAGCATCGTCATGTGTTTACTCATTGGGAAGTCAACCGCGCGAAGTTGGCGAGTAGGGTGCTCTTCCAGCGACCAGCCCATTATGTGCCAGAAACGATCCTTAGGCAACATGTACAAGAACGGGTCTTCCCTGATAGGAGATTACGCAGGAAAACACCAGAGACTGACAGGGTTGCCTTTCAGGCCAAATGCAATGAGCTACGGCTCCTTGCCGCAGGGGCAGAGAGGGTAACCCGGTCTCCTTCGCGATTGGGAACAGCTGGAATGACACTCTCCGAGCAGACAAACAACACTACCTTGAATATACTACACGGAGTCTGACGTAGCGACCCTCCCCTTCTTTCTCCTCCTCCCTCGGTTTTGTTTCGGTTTTGCCTTTGTCTCCTGTGCCCGCGTCCTCTGGGCGCCACTTTGCGTTTTGCTCCCACTTGCTGCAGTGTGGTGGGGGCCCTTTTTGCGTGCTTCCGTGGGGTTCTGTCCCCTCGTGGCGCCCTTTTTTAGATTTGGTGGTTTTTCCGGTGCGGGGTTGATTCGGGCTGTGCTCTCCCTGCCATCCTGTGTCCTTGGTCTTGTGTTTTGCTTCCTTTCGTGCGTGGCCTCTCTGTGTTTGTGGTTTTGTCGTGTCGGTGTTTCTGCCTGCGCGATTGCTGGTGTCTTTCCGTGGTCGTCGTGCTCCTTTCAGTGGGTGGTTGGGCCTCTTTGTGTCTGTCTTGTTTTTTGGCTGTTGTCGGCTCCTCTCCCTGCCTGTTGTTGCTTCCCTTCCCCCTGCGGTTGGTCCCTTGTGGCGCCCTGGCCCAGTTTGTACGCTGGTCCCTCCCTCTGGGTATCTGGTTGCTTTTGTGACGGCCTGGTTGCCTTGCCTTACTGCTGGGGGTGTGGTTGTGCTCTGTTGTCCTTACTTCATGTTGTCTCATGGCAGCAAAGGCCTTTGGCCCTGTGTGGGGTTTGTTTTCCCTCTACACCATGATGCATGTGTTGTTAGGGTGCTCAGTATTACCACGCTGAGGTATTCATCTGTGATGATCCAGGTCCCCCATTGGACACCGCTAAGCTACACTATTGCTATTCTTGGCAGTATGTGCGGCCTACTCCGCCCCTGTCCTCCTCTGCCTTCCCGGCGCCCCCCCTCTCGCTCCTGTTGTGGTTGTGTCGTGGTTGGTTGCTCTTTTGTGCCTTCCGTTTCTTCTTGCAATCCCTCCTGCCTTCACTTAGACGCGTGACGTCTGGAGCTTAGATTGGTGCGTGAGTGCTTTTCGATCAGTTTGGGGTGCCTTCGTTGATTGTAGTTATTGTTTGAGTGGCCAGGAAACAGCAATTTTCACTAAGGTGACCAAGGACTGGACTCTTTTGGTGCCCCCTAGGGCCCATGTTTTTGCCCCTCTTCCTTTGCTTTGCCCTCCGCAGTGGGATGTTTCTACCTGAATTCGTTTGTCTCATCTGAGTTTGTACTGGGGGTCCTTTGTCCGGTGCGTGGTTGGTTGTGTCTATCTGAGAGGGGCGGTAGGTAGCCGGCCGAAGCCATGGACCAGGCTGCGCTGCAGTGAGTCTCACTGGTGCCATCCAGTGGTGCTCCCTGTAGGACAGTCTGGGGCGCCCGCGAGCAGCACAAGTCTGCCTACATGGTTCGTCATTCGGTGGACGGGACGTGGTGACTCTGCAGCCTGCCTACTCTGTGGGTGAGTAGCGTTACGGATTTGGATGCACTACATTCGTCTACTTTGCATACTGCCATGCACTGCAGGTCTTTCAGGGACGATGACATCCTGAAATGTCTTGAACAGTTCTGTGGTTGGCACGTTTAGCGAACCTGCAACAACGAGAGCAACGTTGCCGAAGGTAAAGTTGGTATGGCGAAACTGTTGTTTACAGTCATGTCAATCTTCGGCTTTCTTTTGCTGTCCGAGCGTGGAGTCATCGCTTCGTCTGGCTTCCTGCTATCTGCACGATTGAAGATATTTTTGCATGCTTTTCACCTTTGCGAGCGTTGCCTACAGCTGAGGTGTATTACTAGCGGAGCTCAATCACTTTGCGGGTTTACTTTTCTCCCCTATGAAATTAGGGGCCCTGCACTACATTTGCGATGGCTGTATGGAAGTTCTGCACTGGCTTGCGAAGCTTCTTGTGCGCCATTACCATCCGCCCCCCTACTGGGGGGGTACCTGGCACAGTGACCACCACGACATTCTTGCTCACGGAGAATATATGGTAACGATTCTGTCCATGGAGGCCTTCTGGACAAGCTGATCTGAGAGGACGCTGAGAGAGGCATAAGTTGTAGCCCCGTGCTCATGTACAGCTTCGGCACATCTATGCCAGAGTAGACAGGCAAACTTTTTAGGCCTTCATGTTTGCTTGAATGTCGTGGTTCTTAATTCATTTTCGCATGTTTTTGAGAGTGATGCAGTGGTCAAACCACTGTGTCCTTTGGCAAATCTTTTTGGTGGGTGTTTTTGTTTGGGCTCCGGCCCCTTTTGTGTGTCTGGTTTGTTGTTTCTCTTGACGAAACGCAAGTCTGGCTGGGGGATTTGCGGGTCGTCTTGCTGGTTTGTGGGTTGTGTGGTTTGTTATGATTTGCCCTTATTTCTGGACCTCTTTTGGTCCTTGTACAAAATTGCGCTTTACTGCTTATGCTCATGTAAGGACCGAGCCACAGTGCGACATCGGCCATACTCGAGGAAAAAAAACCAATTCCATGGGACTCCAACAATAGTATTATATAGATTCGAGTCTCCGTGAGCCTCGCTTTGTCCTCGTGCCAATACGTTTTTGCGTCCGAGGCTTGGCCTCGGGCAGGCCTCGGTGAGCCTCGGAGCGCCTCGAAGGAAGTACGCCTGCCAACAAATTAAACATGCTTTTTCATAGCCCCTAAACAAGGTCCAAAAAAGTGGTAAAAACATGGCGGCCATAAAGGGACCTCGACAGTAGCAGCTAGAACTTGGGACGCGCAAGAAGAAAATGGTTTGTGTTGACATTCATGTTCATGCTGCTGGTTCGCAAGCCCGCTTGCAAAACATTTGCGGGCAGCAGCAAAATTAATTCTCCGACGGCTGACCCCATTTTTGGGCCCAAATCTGGACCCCAAAATGGGGTCCAGAATTGGATCCTACTTTAATTTTTTCTCATAGGTCTTCGCTTGGGCCCCGTTTTGGGGTCCAGATTTGGACACAAAAGTGGGGTCAGCCATCGGAGAATTTTGTTGCTGACCGCGGAAGTTGCAAGCAGATTTGCGACGCATTAGCATGAGCATGAGTGTTAGCTTAACACATGCCTTTTTCTTCCTGTCCGTCCCAACTTGTTGCTTGTACAGTCGAGGTCCCTTTATGGCTTCCCTGTTTCTACTAATTTTTTGGATCTTGTTTTGGGGCCCATGATGAAGCAGGTTTGTCGCCAGACACTAAAGTCTTTGGCTGCTGAATGTCTTTTTGGCGTTCGTTTGGGGCTGCTGCTCGATTTCTACCTGCGTGGATTGTTTTGGTTGCTTGCAGGCTTGCATTTGGTAGGGCCTCAAGGCTTGCTTCATGCTAAATATATCCTTGAGGCCCTGGAGGCCTGCCTCAAGGCCTGCTTTGAGGCCTGCTTCGAGGCTTGCTTCATCCTTAAAAGCACATCCTCGAGGCTTGGAGGCCTGCCTCGAAGCCTGCCTGGAGGCTTGCTTCATGCTTAAAAACATATTCTCAAGGCCTGCCTCGAAGCCTGCCTGGAGGCTTGCATCATGCTATAACCTATCCTCGAAGCCTTGGAGGCCTGCTTCGAGGCCTGCCTCGAAGCCTGCCTCGAAGCTTGCTTGATGCTGATAAACACATATATTTTCGTTGCATCTTTGTTTTCGCTGCAATTTGCATAGCCTCAAGGCTCTCGAGGCCTGCCTCGAAGCCTCCCTTGCAACCTGCCTCGAAGCCTGCCTCGCAGCTTGCCCCCTCCTTCTAAGCTATTTGTTTTTCTTCCAATTTTCATAGCCATGAGGCCCTCCCTTTGCGCCAGCTGCGGCCTAAAATTCTACAAGGCACCACAATTTCCCACTGCCACACCATCACCAATTCCATGGGACTCCAACAATAGTATTATATAGATTCGAGTCCCCGTGAGCCTCGCTTTGTCCTCGTGCCAATACGTTTTTGCGTCCGAGGCTTGGCCTCGGGCAGGCCTCGGTGAGCCTCGGAGCGCCTCGAAGGAAGTACGCCTGCCAACAAATTAAACATGCTTTTTCATAGCCCCTAAACAGGGTCCAAAAAAGTGGTAAAAAAATGGCGGCCATGAAGGGACCTCGACAGTACGCTCAGAAGACCTGGACCGCCGCCAGTCCGCATACCAGAGAACACCATTGCACAACAGTTGGCCGTTCAGAAATCATTTGCAGTGCACAACAGGGCACGTCTTTTGCTGTCAGCTGTCGATCGTTAGAATGGACTGGTGATTTTGGAGAATCCTGCATCCAGTATGACGTAACTCGATGAGCTTATGTACCAATGGGTCCATACAGTGGCTCCTTTTGCTGCACACGCCAGCGCTTGTGCATTTGACACGCAAAATCCTGCGTCATGCCCCTGGCACCCACGAATCGATAGTAGGCGTCCGACTTCCTGATGGCGCATTCAAGTCCCGATTGACTGCAGAATCTCCCAAACCACTTGCAGCAGCCCTGACGACCATCATTGGTGACTTCACCACCCACTCCAGCAGCGTGCAATTGATCACAGATTGGCAGACCCCCCTGCCACCTAAGCTGACGTGGCCACTGACACATCACCGTGTGGAAGATGGTGGTGGGTTGTCCAGCTCAACTTTGTGCATGGCACCTGTGAGCATTCCTCTTATGCAGCAACTACGATCCAAGTGGTTCTCACGTTTGACTGCTTCCAAGGATTGCCTCAAGATAGTCTCCAAACTGCGCCAAGGTGACTCCACACCACCTCTGTCAGCGCTCGAGCTGGAGCCATATCTGCGTGATTCGTTGGGCACTATGGGTGTTGACCAACCCTCTGCTGAGTTGCTGCAGGTGACACCAGGCCAGCCATTCAGATTGCGCCTGTGGAAGACTTTGGTGTGCGTGATGACCCTGATCCAGCTTTTTTTCGATGTTAATAAACCTTTGACGCCATCACTGGCGTGGCCAGTCAATCAGGTCACCATGCCTGCTGACATGCCTTTGGTGGAATGTACGTCATCCTGGAAGAGTGCATCAGATCATTTGGATTTAGTCAGGGAATTGATCTCTGAAGAAGTTGCTGCGGGGTTCAATTGCACACGTCCCTGGGGGCATCGAGGCACTGACAGCATCGTACTCAAAAGTGGCGGCCGGCAAATTGGGTATTGTACTGGCAGAAGGACGGTCACCACGATTGGTTGTCGACAGCTCCATCTCCAACGTGTCCTGGATGGTGACTCGATGGATGCCCTGCACCATTGGCAGGACGTGCTGTCATCGACATGGTTTTGCATTTCTAGAGAGCGCCTGAAGATGTGCCAGTGCAGGCCACCGCTGATGCCATGGTTTCTGCTACAGTTGCGGGCTTGGGAGGAGCTGCTTTCTTCACTGATGGCTCATGTGCTTGGTTCCAATTTCGTATCACTTTGGCCGAAGCACAGCAGATGTGGCCATGGGTCGGACCAGATATGCAGAAACATATTGCAGTTTGTGAACTTCTGGCTCAATTTGTTCTGACATTTGTGATCTCCAGCCATCTCCCTTTGCGGCGCCCGCCGATTCGTTGCCATCAAGGCTGTGACAACAGTGCGGCTGATGCGGCATCTGCAAAGGGCCTTACCATGACATCTGGAATGTCACATGTCATCGCCCAGTACTTTCTGTTCATGAGAAGGTTCCACATCTATGCGGACATCTCTCATATTCCTGGACATTTGAATGTGCTGGCTGACGCTTTGAGCAGATTCGAGGATCCACCAGTGCACCTGGATGCAGCCACTCAAGTACAGGCTGACTGGCGTGACCTGATATGAATCAATCAGGCATCCACGTCACTCAGACATCGGCCAGATGGTCCCCAACTTTTCGTGTCCGCTGAGCGAGTCAAAATAGATTGCAGCACGAACTCCGATCTTGTTTTGGGGTAGGTAGCTCCGGCTGGTCGTACTTCGATTGGTTTTGGCAGGTTGGATCTACCCTAGATTTCAGTTTATATCCCAGATATTCTTGTTGGGTCCGCTGATCCTTACACAGTTATCTGGTTGGGTAGTGGTTACCTGTTTCACTTGTACCTGGACATATCCACGCTTGGCATATCAACATACAGGTACATGTATAGTGAAACCGACCGAGCACCAGAAATCTAAAAAGATGCGAGCTGTCAACTCCTGTTGTGCGTGCTGCTATCTATAGACCTCTTTCCTGATATGTAGATATATCAGTTGGTGAATCTGAGACAGCAACGGAAGACATATTGTGAACACGCTTGATCACTCTATAGATAAGTTTCGCATTGGTTCCACTCAATGGACATGGAAGAAGGAGGGCAAACCTGTCCCACTTTTCCACCCCGCAAGACCCGGGTTTGCAAGTCAGTGAACTTAGAAATCTCAGCTCGTGGCATGTGATTGGCTCAAAATTCGTAGCAACAGCTTGATCATCGGTGATCTGATATTTAGATATTTCTCTGTATAACCCTTTCTTTGATCCAACAGATAGTAGTTTTTTATGGTCTAATATTAGCCATCATTAACCATATGATTAACCATTCTTAACCATTATTATAGCCATTGTTGGCCATATATAGCCTTCTACCCAATCTGTTCTGTCAGTAGCCCATCTTGGGTCGACCAATTCACCGAAAGTTTGGCCATGACCACCTCGAATTTTTCGTGCCGGGCACCCAACCCAGCGAAGTCACCATGTCAGGTTCTGAGGGAACTGATGTTGGCAATTGGCATATTGAAAACAATAATTTTTCCAGAAACTGTGTGTTTACCAGAGGGCAGGTTGAATTACCTCACGTGTAAGTGATTGATTCTTTCATGTTCTTTCATTATGTCTGAATTTTGGCGCCTTGTAGCAATTTTCCCA
Organism: Cladocopium goreaui; assembly: GCA_947184155.2. NCBI lineage: Eukaryota > Dinophyceae > Suessiales > Symbiodiniaceae > Cladocopium > Cladocopium goreaui. Next base: position 77,396 of record CAMXCT020001579.1, on the reverse strand, counting down.
GATGGTATGACCTACCAATGACAGTTTCATGGAAGTCTGATCTATTGTATTTCTATCTGTGGTCACTGGTTCATAGATTGTTTGTGTCCATGCTTGGAATGATGATCACGCAATAACCAACATAATGCCATGAGGCTGAAACCACCACTCCAGTTTGAGCAACGGGTACCGTTTGCAGTCCGAATCAGTCCGACTATCACCTGGTTGGTTTAATGCTGTTGCTTTCCATCACGATTTGGGACGATCGACGTTTACTGGGAACAGCTAAGCCGTACTTATTTGGGTGTTTTTGATGCAAACAAGCATGAACTACTTTAACCGTTATCTATATATACAATATGATATCGCATTATCATCCCATTCTTGGTGGTTGTAAGTTATAAGTGATAATATGTTGCAATATTTATCAACCCCATCAACCTTATGAGGCCATATAGCTGCCATCCCTATCTATGGGTCTCTTGGAGCGCAGAAGACTTCCAGGACCATGAGATGCTTGGCACACAGTGAAACATCGCATTCCGGAAATGACGAAGAGGTAAACAAGTTGCGACTTATTACCATTTAATTACCCATGATTTTAGCGGGATATAAGTATACCTCTTGTAACCTATGATTCTTGAAGGATTTAAGAGCACAATTCCGTGCCAAGGAAAAGTGGTGTTGGCTGCAATGATCGCAGCAGTGGTGCAACTGCGCTGCACAAGCATGGGTCCGTTGGAAAATAACACTCTCAAGATGTCCGGTCTGTATTGGAACATTCACCGATGTCTCAGGTTTCCACGAAGTTTGCTGCACAGTTTGAAGCGTATCTACACGTCGTGTCTACAGTCGTGCGTCATGTACCGTACATGCCTCCACTGATTTTGGGTGGGTAGTTGCGGGACATCAGAACTCTTGTGATACAACACGTTTGTGTACCATCCCCAAAAAATACATCCTGTTTGTGTATTGGACGGCCAATTTCAAGATTTGATCATGTTGTTGCTCTGATTGTCTTTGATTCTCCAGTTGAGCTCTTGAATCGCTTCCACGAAGACCAACATTCTGCAATTATCCCATCCCCCTGATAAAAAACACCCCGTAATTGGTCCAATATGTTTACATAAATCCCCTTGTTTTATGTTTTTTTTGAACGGGGGATAGGATCAACAAATCTGCCAAGTTTGGCCAAAATTCGAGGTACCTGCTGGTGCTCACCAGCTATGCCCACGGAAGCAACATCTTGGAAGTTGTGGCGGAGCACACCGCAAGCGCCAGCCGCTGCAGTTCCCCGGAAGTTTCAATAGTGGAAGAACTGGCTGCTGTTGTTTTCTGGGCGGTGATGGGTTTAACCAGAAGCAATCATGGGGAAAAAAATTGGATAGAATCAATGAGTTACATATTTTCTTGGATCCATTACAACAACCTCACCGCATTACGTCACTGGAATGACTGTTAGGATGGGGAATCATCCCCAAAGATGGGTGAATTGCTTCAGGGTTGGTGAATTCCTTTGATTGATCCAGGATAGAGAATCAAGCCGATTACCAAGGTAGGCCTCAGGGTTTGGACCCTCGCAATGCGGGATTTTTTGTAGGCAAGCATTGCAGGTTTCAACCCCACATTTCAAACCAAAAAAAAACAGTGATTGAAGGGCTTTACCATCGCACTAGGAAAGCCTCATAGATGGATGGTAAAGCTAAACCCATATCAAATATGATGAAATGATACGAAATGATGGATGTCGATCCTGTGATATCCTTTGTATATTCCTTATGTTTCCTTTTTATTATTGTTTTTTGTTCGAACCCCCCACTATCCCACTGGCGCTATGGCCCAATGGCATCCCAACAGCCGTCCAGGTTCGCCTTGGTGTCTGTGGCCAGCGCCGGAGTGGCGCTCAGTTTGGTCTTTGTGGTCTTTGTGATGCCTGTGGTGTGGGCTTTGTCAGAAATGATGGCCTTCTTCACCAGCACCTCCAGCTTATGCACAGGCAAAACAAACCCAGATGCCCGCTGCACAGTATTTATGGCACTGACCTTCAGGCATTTGGCGCTCTTTGATGCAGCTGAGAACCAAATGGCCCTCTTTTGCCCTAAGGCCTCATACCAAACAACGGTCGTAGAAGGTGGAGTGAGAACCTATGATGCTGCAGAACGCCGACTTCTTTCAAACTTTTCGAAAGTTGTGACTGTGCACCCTGAGACCTCGAGCGGCTCGGCAGTTTTCAACAGCTATCGACAATCATGTCGTCCATGGCCACCATTCCGTAGACTGATGAGGAGGAGATGGAAACTTCACAGATTTGGGGGTCAACCAATGGAAACGAAGCAAAGGTTTCTCCGAGGGCCTCCTTCATTGTGCCTGCTGTTGGTCTCATGGTTGTGGGTGTCTTGGCATTGGGTGCGATTCGCGCGAATGTGGCCCCTCAGACTGCTCAGGACCAGGCTGGAATGGTCCAATTGGGCGATTTCAAGATCCCAGACCTTCCAGCGAATCTGATCGATGAGTTGAAGAAAGAAACCAAACAACCAATTACAAAATTCAAGGCAGACTTGGGCATCAATGACTTGAGGGGGGATCAGATTGCACTTTGCGTCATCAATCTCAACTTGGGAATCTGGAAGGTGATTCAGGTGGGAGCACTCATCACCAAAACGGTGGACAATTGCGCATATCAAACCACCAATATCGACAAGAAAATTGCATGCAATATCAATCTTGCTGCGATTGCGATTTAAGGTGGTTCCGGAGATGTCTTCATCGTCCATCCTATAGTTGGGAATATGATCTCCTGTGACTCATATTTTGAAGGGGGGTTGAAACTGCAGATGTCCCCAGTAGTAACATAGAAGTAGCATGGCACCAAGGCATGACATGCCCCTGCCGCAAGGATGACACGCACAGGACCATGTGCACCAGCCGTTTTGACCTCAAAAAGTGCAGCACTGAGCTGTGCATGCGGCCCTCAGGTTGGTGGTTGGAGGAGAACCCCCAAAAGCCTGGTGAAGGGGTCAGTTGAAGGGTTGAAGAGTAGCCCCCAAGGCCATAGAGGCGAATAGGTTACGAGCCCAACGACGCCATGGAGGTAACCATGAAGAGAAGGACGGAGCCTCAACAGGCAGAAGATGCTGAGGGGCTAGACCATGGAGCCAGACGGGGTGATGATTCCAAAGACCAAGGAGGTGATGGAAGACCCCAACAGAAGGCGCTGGAAGATGCCGCCGAAGCCGCTGCCCAGAAAGGTAAAGCCAAGGAGGATGCCCAGCTGGGAGCAAGACCAAAGGAAGATGAAGAGGCCTCGAGGACGACAGAAGCCCCGAGGACAGGTATTGCTGTGCTGAATGGAGAGGGAGGTGGGGAAGGGAGGACACCGGGGAAGTCGTTCTTCACACCGGATGGGAAGAGTGGGAGGATGCCAGAGACTCCCAAAGCTGAAGCCCCCAAGGGACCCCTTTTCACCCCTGAGCAAGTCGCCAAGATGGACGAGCTCAGAGCCCAAGCCCCCCTGCTGGACACCGCCCAATCCAGAAGGGAATGCGAAGAGGCCGCCAGGCCACTGTTCCTCAAGGATGAGGAGAAAGGAAGACACCAGAAGGTCGATGAGATGAGGGCCTACGAGAAGAGGCTCGATGAGATGAACAGCTTCATGGATGAAGTGAAGCTGCGGATGATGGAGCAGCAGGAAGAGAAGACCCTGCTGCACAAGATGCTGATGGAGTCCGCCGAGAACGAAGCCTACTGGCGAAGTGAGAGCGCCGAGCTTCAGGAGGACGAGACCCCCTGAAGCCGAAAGGAGGCTGAGACCCCCTGAAGATGAGAGGAGGCTGAGACCCCCTGAAGATGAGAGGAGGCTGAGACCCCCTGAAGATGAGAGGAGGCTGAGACCCCCAGAAGATGGAGGAAGACCAAAGCAACCACCAGGAATGGAGGCCGAGGAGATGAGGATGAAGACCCCCCGGCAGCCCCAGGAAGTCGCCATCCACACCCCGCCGTCAACCCTGGAGGATCCCTTCGCAACCCCAGAGGAGCCCAGAAGCGAAGAGATGAGAACAGGGAGAGAAGATGGAGCAGGTGGTGGAAGAAGAGATGAGGAGAGAGAGATCTCCATGGAGGCCATCCTGGCCATGATGAGAAACATGCAGGAGATTCAGAAGAAGATGCTTGAGAGAGAGCTCAGAGACAAAGATGAGGAGAAGGGAATGACTGGTAGAGCTGAGTTCGTGAGAGGACAGCCAGAACCCCCCAAGCTCCAGCCATGGCATCCAGTCAATGGCCCCATCGACCTCAACGACTGGCTGTCGTTGGTCGAACCGGTCATAGCAGACCTGACAGCCACCAGCCATGAGAGAGACCATGAGGATGAGCCCGATGGACAGGATCCATCATGATGCAGCCCCCAGCAGAGAGCTGGAAGACCCCCGGTGGCTGAGGCTCGAGAGGAGGGCCAGCACCATGCTGCTTCAAGCAGTGCCCGAAGCCCAGCGAGAGGAGCTGGTGAGCGCCAAAAGACTCACGGCGCTGAAGGTGGTCTGCCACCTGCTGATGACATATTTGGAGAACCCCCCAGAGGCACAGACAGTGCCGGAAGCCCTGCAGAGCCTGAGGAAGTGGGCTCGATGGCGCAGAAGAGCGTCAGAGCTGGCAGTTACGGAACCAGACCCGTATCTGCTGCTGAAGGGCCCCGCCCGCATCGTCAAGAAGCCCCTGGAAGGGAACAAGGAGTTGGCCTTCAGGGTCAGTCTGGCGAGGAACAACCTGCAGGTAGACAGCAAACCCACAGCCAGGTCGGTGAGTGCATTGGCAACACACCTCACCGCAGAACTCGAACAAATAGCCCACCTGGACCCCAACACCGGCATGCCAAAGAAGCTGGCTCCCCCCCCCAAAGAGCAGAACCCCCACAAGGCAGAAGTAAGACTCAAGAAGATGGAGGGCCGAGACAGCAGGGAAGCGGGTGGAGGAGTGGGCAAGGGAGATGGGAAAGGCAAGGATGCCAAGTCAGGGGAAGTATGCCGCTTCTTCTTGACTGACCAGGGCTGCAAGAAAGGCAAAGATTGCCAATGGGCCCACCAGGTCGATGACCAAAAGCGGTGCTGGAACTGCGGTGGAAAAGACCACTTCGCAGACAAGTGCACCCGACCTTCTTTCAGGAACCCTGAAGGCCAGAAAGAGTCCAAGGGAGAAGGGAAGGGTGCCAGAAGCATGAAGAAGAAAGAAGAAGATTCCCCAGATGGGAAGAAAGAGAAAGAAGAAGAGAAGCCGAAGAAGGAAGAAGAAGATGCCGAGAGTGGCAAAGGACAGGTGATCAAGGAGCTGATGGAAGAAGCCAACAGAATGCTTCGGAAGATCACCAAAGATGGAGAAGACAAGAAGGAGACGAAGATTAGCCAGCTCCAGAAGCAGCTAGATGAGCTGAAGTCCATCAAGGTCCTGAGGCTGGCAAGGCTTCAAGAAGGAGGAGCCAGAGGACTCCTGGACTCCACACACCCACTCAGAGGGCGGCGCGAAGGAGAGAAGATGAAGGGCTACAAGGAGGTGACAGTCTCCTTAGCCGGAGGAAAAGAGGCCAATCTCCATGTGACCAAGGAGGGGATCATGGTGGCCAAGAATCCAGGCACGGAACCAATAGTGCCGATGGGCATGGTGGTGGATCTGCTGGGCTGCAGAGTGGCGTGGGACGAAGATGAAGTCCGCGTGATGCACCGACGCAAAGGGAAGCTGGAAGTGGTTCTCCGAGGAGGATGCCCAGAGATCTCCAAAGAAGATGCCCTGATGCTGATCGAGGAGATCGAAGAGAAGGTCAGGTCGATCCGACCAAAGACCCCACAAGAAGAAGAAGAAGAGAAGATGAGAGAAGATGAGATGGGGTGGCTCCAGAGGATCCTGGATGAGCACCCAGCCTTCAGGAAGATCCCACAAGGCCTGAAGGAGAAGATCCTCGAGCCACCGGCAGATGATGTCGCCATGTGTGGCAACAGAAGACTGAGGAAGAAGTGGGCCAACGAAGGGCTCATCCTGCACCTCTATGCAGGTCCAGAGGAAGGATACACGTTCCAACGTGCCTTCCATGAAGTGGGGGGAAACAAGAAGCTAGTCCTCGAGGTGGACTGTCTCCGAAGCCCCAAGTGGGACATGCTGCCTCAAGGCAAGGCATTCCCGGCGCGTCTGCGTCTGGCATTGAAAGGCTGGATCAAGATGATCCTGGGCGGACCCAACTGTCGTACAAGGAGCGTCTTGCGACACAGGCCACTGGGCGATGAGGAAGGGGGACCCAGACCCCTGAGGAGTTGGATGGAGGATCAGGAGTGGGGGAGGAACGATTTCACAGAGAGTGAGAAACGGAGGGTGGAGGAGGATGACATCCTCATGCTGAGGATGGTGATGCTGTTCATCGTCGCCGAGGAAGTCAGAAAGGCGAACAGCATCAAGATGCCCACACAATTCGCCCTGGAACAGCCAGCCGTGCCAAGAGAAGAGGAGATGGTCAGCTGGTGGAGAACCCCCATCTGGAAGATGCTGGTCGCTGGTCAAGATCTATGGCTTCAAAGAGCCCACGTTCGACCAGTGGAATTGGGAAGGAAGAGCCCACAAGCCCACCACGGTTGGAAGTGGAAGCTCCACCGAGAATCCCACAAAGGAAAGAAGAGAGACAGAAGGAAAGACCCCAGAAGAGCTGCTGAGAGAAACAAAGCAGCTAGCCCGATGGGCTCCTGGCATGATGAAAGCCCTGGCGGAGCAGGTGATGGAGAAGGTGTGTGGGAAGAAACCCCAGCTGAGGCCGCTGAGCTGGGAGGAGCATGTCAGGGCCAACCACACTCCTTTCAGGAGAGATTGCCGGATCTGCCAAGAGGCCATGGCCAAGGCATCCCCACACAGGAAAGCAGGGCATGCCAGAGCAGGGGTGCTATCCCTGGACCTCACGGGTCCCTTCAAGAAGGCAAAGACATCCTCAAGGGCACTACGGCCAAGTTCCTGCGGGTCGGAGTCTACACGTGGATTGATCCACGCCCCGGTGGTCATCCAGCCCCGGACGAAGAGGAGGTGGAGATTCCAGATGAGGCGCCAGACTTCCAAGAGCCAGCACCTCCAGAAGGAAAGAAGGCCCGGGGGAGACCCAGAAAGGATGAGCTGGCCGAGAAGAAAGAAGAAGAGAGATTGAAGTGGAAGGCCAAAGAAGGTGCCAAGAGAGCAGAAGAAGAAGCCAGAAGGAGAGAAGAAGCTCCGCTACCAAGAGGAGAACCCATAGAGGGCGGAATCTTCAACGACACAGATGAAGAGGAGGCGGCGAGAGTGCCGGCCGAAGAAGATCAAGAGGAGGCGGCGAGAGAGCCAGCCGAAGACCCAGAAGAAGAAGCCCCAGATGGGCAGCCAGAGGCAGAGGAAAAACAAGAAGAAGATGAAGAAGGGGAGGTGAGAATCCGCTATTGCCGGATGGTGCTGCCAATCGAGACGAAGCTGGCAGTCAACATCGTAAGAGCAGTTCAGCTCTTCTACCTCCGCCTGAGGTCAGAAGGGTTCGTGGTGAATCAGATTCACACGGACCGAGGAGGAGAGTTCGACAACACCAAGTTCCAGAAGTGGTGGGAGGCTCGGGCGATTTTGAAGACCTGGACGCCGGGCGACGATCCACAATGTAACGGCCGCTGCGAGAGAGCAGTCCAGGAAGCCAAGGCCAAAATCAGAGTCATGCTCCTTCAGGCAGAGCTTGGAGCCGAGTATTGGCCACTCGCAGCACGGCACCTGAATGAAGCACTGCAGGTTGCCCGCCAGGACAAAAAGATCACCTGGCCGCCGTTCTGGTCAAGGGTGTTGGTCAGGAAGCGCCATGGTCGGACCAACGAACTCGAGCCTTCCCAAGAGATGGTCAACTATCTCTTCCGAGCATGGGAGTCTCACGGTCACTACATCCGTGATGACGATGGGCTGACCCGGCTGTCAAGGACGGTGATGAAGAACGTCCATGAGCCCATCACCGAAGAGAAGTGGATCGCCTTGGAAGATGAGACCAATCGGGTCCAGGTGAGGAGAAGGCTGAGGAACAAGATGACAGCCAGGCAGCTCAAGGGCCCCATCGAAGAGGAGGAGGAAGAAGAGAGAAGAGTGAAGATGAGAAGGATCCAAGAAGTGATCCGAGACGAGATGGGAAGGGTGATGGAAGATGACGAAGAGAACGTCAACATCACCATGAAGGAGCTCTGGAAGCTGAGGAAGTTCACGGAGGAGGAAGCTCCAGATGAAGTGCTCCAGACGAAGGTGGTGGGAATGCAGGAAGTCAGAAGAGACTTCCCGAAGTGGAAGGAGGCGGTGGAGAATGAGCTCAGGTCTCTGTTCGAGACGAAGGGTGCCCTCAGAAGGGTCTCGCCGGGGGAGGTCGAGCAAAGGAAGAAGAAAGGGGACTTGGATGTCATTCCCTCCAAGCTCGTCTGCACCCTGAAGCCAGACCCCACCAATCCAAAGGGGAAGAGGAAGATCCGCATAGTAGCATGCGGGAATTTCGTCACGGCCGAAGGGGCCGACAAGAATGAGCTCTTCGCATCAGGATCAGACGCCATCGCCGTCAGACTGGCGGTCGACGAAGCAGCCAAGAGAGGTTGGCAGGGGCGCTCCATGGATATCAGGACGGCATTTCTCAATGCCCCAATGGAGCTGGATGAGGAGGTGGAAGAGAGGAAGTTGAAGAAGGAAGAGGGAAGAGCAGTGGTGGAAGGAAAGGATGATGAGCTCCGAGCACACAGAGTGCTGGTGGAGCCCCCGGCGTTTCTGATCCAGATGGGAATGGCCGGACCCAATGAGCTCTGGGAAGCAGTCCGAGCTTTCTATGGGTTCCGTGAAGCCCCCAGGAAGTGGAGCGATTTCCGCGACTTCACCATGCGGAGGCTGAAGATCAAAGCCAAAGGAGGAGCAAAACTCAGGTTGGAAGCTCTGATCTCTGAACCCAACCTGTGGAAAGTCAAGTTGGTGGACACAGGAAGGATGACGGCCCTCCTGGTCGTGCATGTAGATGACCTCCTCGTGCTGGGAGACGTATGACCTGCTCCAGAGGAATCTGGGAAAAGAAGAAGCAGGCTGGCCAAAGAAGAAGGTGCCAGTGGGCCGAGAGTGGCTCACAGGGCCGGAGGAGGAAGAGAAGAAGATAGAAGATGTCCGAGAGGGACAGAGGATCGTCGGTGAGCTGATGTGGCTGGTCACCCGATGCCGGATGGATCTGATGTTCTGGTGTCGCTGTTGGCTTCCAACATTCTGAAGAGACCGAGAGAGGTCAAGCAGGTAGCCGCCCAGATCTGGGGCTATCTGGCAGCCACAATGGATGAAGGCCTGATCTTCACGGCCAAGGATGAGGAGGAGGGATTTCAAAGCTTCACCGACGCCTTCGGAGAAGACTGCCAAGGGTGTTCCATCGTGAAGGTTGGAGGATCACCCATTGCCTGGAAGTCAAGCAGGCAGGGAGCTATTGCGCTCTCAACGGCTGAGGCCGAACTGGGGGAGATCGTGGAGGGTCTGGTGCTCGGAGACTCAATCCGAGTCGTGGTGGAGGAAATCAAAGAAGATGAGGAGAAGATCCTTCGCTGCACCGCCCTCACGGACAACCAGGCGGCCACCAGCATCCTGGCTGACCCCCATGGCAGTTGGAGGACCAGATATCTCCGGATGAAAGCCAAGAACGTCCGGTCCAGGGGCACAGATGCCTTCTGACATGGGGACGAAAGCCCTCTCAGCTCAGAGGTTTGAGCTTCTGAAGAAGCTGGCAGGAATGGCCAAGCTGCCGAAGAAGGAACAGGCCGAAAGGGCTGAAGATGAAGTGAAGGATGAAGAAGGGAAGAAAGGAGAGGCGAAGACCAGAGGGGTCAAAGCCGAAGCAGAGGAGAAGCTGAAGGATGGAGCCAAGATCTTGCAGATGATCGTGCTCATCTCGCAGCTGACACAGGCAGATGCACAGCCAGAAGGAGGAGGAAGAGATGGTCCTGATTGGATCTTCCTCGTGCTGCTGGTGTTTGCAGCACTCAGACTGGTGGCGTGCATCAGATGCCTGGTGTTCTTCGCCAGATGGCTGCTGGTGAAGATCCGCCTAGAGGAGGCGAAGGACTGCATCCGTGCACGGCACGCGCGGGATGTGGAAAGACAGCAGAAGAGAGAAGAGGAGGAGGGAAGAGAGGAAGAAGAAGCCCTGAGACAGAGGGTTACAGAGGCCAGAGAGGCCGCAGCGAAAGCCCAGCCAAAGAGGCGACCCGCCAAGGCGAAAGCGAAGGCCAAGGCGAAAGAAAGGGCGGCGCCAGAAGAAACAGGAGAAGACGAAGAAGCCCGGAGAGATCGGGAAGAGTTGAGGCAGAGGATCGAAGAAGAGGAAGAAGCGAGAAGGGCAGCAGAAGTGAGGCGACCCCCAAGCCAAGCAGGCTCCTCACCACCGATGTACCCTCACACACCCCAAGGGCACCAAGACCCCAAATGACACCAAGGACGGCACCACCGGCTACAACTTGGCTGACCACACCGCCACTGCCGAGCTCTATTGCATGTAACCTGGGGTGGGGCCGACATGGAGCTCAAAGCTCAAGCTCCGCTACCATGCAGCAGCCGCTGCTGGGTGGTGGGATGATGGAGGTCGAGCTCGACACAGAAGAGGAGCCGACCAGTGTCATAGGGAAAGGTGACTGGAGGGTCATCAAAGGAAAAGCGAAGGGAGATCGAGGTGATGGAGGCGGAAAAGGGAAGAAGGGCGGCGACGAGATGTTCCGGCCGATCATCACGCCGTGGGGAACGAAGTTTCACACCCATAGGTTCTGCCCAACGCTGGCGAACTCCAGAACCCTGGTGATGTCACCATGGTGCCTGCACTGTGCACCAAACGGTGGACAGCTGAGAGCACCAGTATACGCCATGGGTCCGGGCGCGCCTGCTCATTCCGATGTGGGATGTCCAAGATGTCAACCCAGTACGAATGTATCAGGTGTGTAACATCTGTTTGGAAATTGAAGAATCATGATGGGATAGCGATCCCGAAACGGCTTGACCTAAGCACAGATTTTGTAGGGGTGCTCCGCGACCATGTGCGGGCATCCAGCGATTCTCAATGGTGGCCGTGTGCCTGCCGGCATGCGACCAGGGGGAGTGCAGATGTCCCCAGTAGGAACATAGAAGTAGCATGGCACCAAGGCATGACATGCCCCTGCCGCAAGGATGACATGCACAGGACCATGTGCACCAGCCGTTTTGACCTCAAAAAGTGCAGCACTGAGCTGTGCATGCGGCCCTCAGGTTGGTGGTTGGAGGAGAACCCCCAAAAGCTTGGTGAAGGGGTCAGTTTTGAAGGGTGGATGAGTAGCCCCCAAAGCCATAGAGGCGAATAGAAACCACCAAGCTTCTATCCTCAAACAAGCAGGAGAATAAAACCACAAGGTTGCGGAACGTGCACAAAACTCAATCATTCATTGTTGATGCTGGTTTAAGTGTGCCACACAGTGCCCTCATCAGATTGTTCCTTTCTAGGAAGCTCTTTGATGAGATCTTTGAACAGCTTTCTGCAACCTCTGGTAATCAAGCATGGGAATGGAAAACCCCCTATCTACAGATGATTACAGATCATCTAAATATTCTCCTTTAGATGCGCATTTATCGCGGATTTTCCCAGCTGGGCATGTTTGATGACCAGAGGGTACTTGGTTTTTTCCCCCATGTCAAATCGTTTTGGGAAGATCTCCGACTTGGCAGAGGTGCTTTGGGCCCTGCGATCGGTGCCCTTGAGCTACTACAGGGCTGCTGAAGCTGTACGTGCCAAGTGGCAAGGATGCACCACAAGACAAGCCGAAGCAATACAAAATGCTGATCCTTTGTTTGTGGAATGGACCATTGCGTCTTGGCAGATTCTGAGAGCTTCTGCTGGCACTCACCACCTTACACGACTATAGCCCATCCACATAGGAAATAGCCCCCTAAATTGAGTCCCTGAAGTGAAGAGAGTATGAAGGGGAAGGGATTAGAGTCTACGAAATATTTGGAACAGTGCTCACATGTGGCATGGCAGTCATGGAAGCAAGGATGACATGCACAAAACGAGATGTCAGTGTAGGAATCCATTCCAGTTCACATGGACATGAAATCATGTCTGACTTTACATCGCCAGGCCCTTTTAGGCACAAAACAGCGCGCGTTACGGCTGTTGTTTGACATGGTAGCGGAGCTGAAGACCAGCTCACGCAACTTTCTTTGATCCTGCCTTTTGGGAGCTGCTGGAACTGGACAGATCCAAATACAATTGCAATACTGGCTTTGGGACTTCATACTGGGGATTTTTGTGATCCAATACAGGTGTCTCTGAACAGGTGCGTTGGATCTATATACATGTCTGGCTGCAAACGTGAGAGAAACAATTTGGTTGCCACGTGATTTTCTTTGAGGTGAAATTTCAGTGAGTGGAATTTTCATTTGTGCTCAGTGCTGGAGTTGAATGGCAACTGCGCCTGATGGAAGCGCAGTGTTGCCTGCTGCTGGAGATGGTTCACCCCCTGCAGGAGGTGGTGGCATGGATGTGAACGTTGCAATGCGTATGGTTGCAGCGGCAGAGGCGGCAGCTGAAGCTGCAAGGGCAGCTACCAATCTGGCTTCAAGGAGCACTTCAGAGGATCAGGGAAAATCTTGGTGGAAATTACTTCCACGGCCTCCAGTATTTGACCACTCCTCAAGGGAGTCAGAGATAGCAGGTTGGAAAGAATGGAGTTGGATGTTTGAGCAATATGTTGCATCTGTTGATACGAGATTTTCAGATGACGTCCAGCAGATACGGTCCAACTTGAACACCACAGTGGATCCAGTGGATTTTTCAGACAGTGAGAAGCAAAGGAACAGCTTTTTCTACAGCTTATTGTCTTCACTTTTGCGGCAGAGACCTTTGCTGGTTGTTCGACAGGTTTCTGGCTCAAATGGCTTCGAGGCCTACAGGTTGCTGATTCAACAAAATGAACCTTTGTCAAAGAACCGTAGCATGGGTTTGTTGAACGTGATCATGAATTGGCCTACGTTTTCAGGTAAGATGTCATACATGCAGCAGATCCTAAAACTGGAACATGCCTATGCAGAGTATGAGAAGTTGGGTACAAGGTTGAATGACGATCTGAAAACAGCTGTGTTGATGCGCAGCATTACAGGTCAACTCAAGACATGGTTGCAACTGCAAGTGTCAGAGACAACAACCTATGCAAAAGTGAGAGAGATGATAATGGCTTACGATGCTTCTACAACGAGATGGTCTGAACAGATGGTGCTGGGGATTGACAACAGTTCTCCAGGTACAGATGGCCCAGTCCCCATGGAGATCGACCGCATTGAGGGAAAGGGCAAAGGAAAACACAATGGCAAGGGCAAGTCCAAGGACAAAGGCTCTTCAAAGGGCAAAGCTGGAGGAAAACAGAAGGGAAAAGATGGAAAAGGCAAGAGTCAGAAAGGTGACCAAAAGGGATCAAAGGGAGGAGGAGCTGGAAAACAATCCAAGGGCAAAGGAAAAGGAGAGAAACAATGTTATGTTTGTGGCCATACAGGACACTATGCACGGGATTGCTGGCAACAGGTTCGAAATGTTTCCACAGATGGTGGACAAGGATCTACGGTGCAGGGATCTCCTGCGTCATCAGCAGGTGGCATGTCGAGCGTGTCACATTCTCAGCCTGTGTCTCAGCCAAGCAATTCTGCCTTGGCCACCCAACATCGTGTTGCAAGAATCTTGGAAACTGGTGATGATGTTAAACATGATGAACTGGTTTTCGACCTACGTAGTTCAGGGTCTTCACATTTCAGTGGCAATGTCAACGCTTTGCATTACTTCATTGGTGATGGTGATGATGATTTCCAAAGCATGGGACATGTCAGAGCAGTCATTGATGAGATGAGTGACAGCGGTGAAGAGATGTTCAACATTTTGTTGGATTCAGGAGCTGATGCATCTATTTTCCCTGTGACCTTGCTTGGAAAAGGTAGACCGACAGAAGGTGTTGTTGGGAAGTTGCATGATGCGCAGGGAGCTGAGATCCCAATTGATGCTGTCCAAGACATGGAAATCAGGTTGAAAGATGTGAGTGGAAGCACAGTGATTTTGCGTGAAAGGGTTGCGGTTTCAAAGCATGTTAGCCAACCAATTCTGAGCTTTGGTCGTCTTCTTGAAGGAGGCTGGTCAATTGATGGATGTCAACAAGCGCTCACCCACCATGCAGGGGCCAACATTCCAGTGGAGTTGCAAAACAAATCTCTGATGGTGCAAGGAACAATACGTGTTTTGCGTGAGTCATGTGATGTTGTTGACATGCATGTCAGGGCAATTCAAGCTGATGTCATGGAACATGTTGTTGAAGGATGTGTTGGATGGGATTTAGATGCCTATGGTCAAGGACTTGGAAGGCACTTCGACAACAAGTACCAGGACCCCAGTTTGGTAAAGCCTGATTTGCCTGGACGTTTCTGCAGAACCACGCTGATTGAGGGCGATGACAAGAAATGGTATGTTGTTGAATTGTGCGAGAGACTGGATGGTTTTGATTCAGTATGATGCAGAATTCTATGAGATGAGTGGCAAGCGCAACATTATTACCATTTTGACTGATGGTGAGAAAGATCCTCTTGTGATGGGATTTACATTGATGGATGCAGAGCCCCAAGCGTTTCCAGTGCAAGCTGATGAAGGTGATGTGGAGATCTCAGAGGAGATTGAACCGGCTGATGAAGTTGTAGGTGTTGAGATTCCAGAGGGACAGATTACAGTTCAGCCGTCTTCAGAAGAAGAAATCAATGTCAATGGAACTGTGTTGAAACCTGACAGTGGGCTTGCAGCACTGAGGGCAGGTTGTGCGTTCTATGGTCTTTCGAGTTCAGGTTCCAAGCAACGGTGTTTTCAGAGGATGCTGGATCATCAGAAGAAATTGGAACTTGATATGGTACTTGCTGCTTCACAAGATGCCTTGCAACAACTTGGTAGGCAGCCACGTGGACCGCCAGCTGCAGAGGTCCCTTCAGAAGCAGAGCAAGCATTGACCCATGTGCCTTTTGCAAGTTGGTGCCCCAGTTGCATTGCTCACAGAAGCAGGCCAGACAGGCATGAGAGGACAGGTGAGTCACATGCCAACGCAGTCCCTACGATCAGTTTTGATTTCTTTTACACAAAAGCAGATGGAGAAGCGCCTGGTGAAGATGCTCCAGATACAATTTTGGCGCTCATCATGGTTTGCAGTCAAACCTCATATGTTGCATGCGTGCCTTTGCAAGGGAAATCCCAGTTGGATTTGATGAACAGGGAATTGGTGCAGTTTGCACAGAGGCTGGGACATGGAGAAGTGATTTTCAGATGTGACAATGAGCCTGCAATTCTTCAACTGCAAAGGTTAGCAACCAAAACGAGACAAGCAATGGGATTGAAAACCAGAATGACGAGCTCAGTGGCCTATGACCATGGGAATGCCCTAGCTGAGAACGCAATTTCACGTGTCAGGTCTCTTGCGTGCTCACTGATGCATCATCTTCATGGACGATTGGGCATTCAGCTTTCAACAACAAGTGCGTTGTGGTCTTGGGCACTCAGACATGCTGCATTTCTGGTGAGTAGATTTTCAGTGATCAATGGGGCAACCCCATATGAGCTTGCGTATGGAAGACAATTTACTGGCACTTTGTGTGAATATGGTGAACCGGTTTTTGCTTTCATCCACCCTGGGACAAAAGCTACACCCAAGTGGAGACGTGCACTCTTTCTGGGCAAGTCAGAGGACCAGAACAGTTTTGTGTTGTTTGATGGGCAAGCAGTGGTGTTGTCAAAGAATGTCAGAAGGATTCAAACGACATGGAGAAGCCACATGGCTTACTATCTTCACTGCAAGTGCTACTCATGGCAATACAAATCTGGCTTTGGAGCAAGGGTGTTACCAACCATGAAAAAGGCGGTACCAAAAGCCGTCAGCTTTGAGGTCCCCATTGGACCTGTGGAAGGAAACAAACTTCACGATGAAGAAGCTGAAGCGGTGATCAAGTATGCTGAACAGGAAAAACGTGCTGAAGAAGAACAATTTGCAATGGGCCAGAATGACCCCTTGGCTTTGCAGTTTCAACAACAGCAAGAGCAACAACAAGTGGTGAATCCTACGGTTTTTGATGATCACATTCCCATTGACACATCAACTGCCCAGGTGATTGGTGAGGCAGGAGGAGCTAGTGCTGCTCCCAGTTCAGTTGCAGATCCTGGTTTGATGATTCCAGTCACACCTCCTCGTGACTATGTTGAGTTGGAAAGTCCCCGTCTTCCTGCATCTACAAGACCCAATGAGGGTGATGAGAATGAGTCTACAAAAAGGGCTCGAGTGGAAGATGCAAAGAAACAACGTATTAACCGTTTGAGACAGGAGTATGAAGACAGACTTTCTGCAGTGAAAATTGAGTACAAAGAGTACTTCACCATGGATGATTACTCAACTGACCTTGATGTTGAGCATGGTTTGGAGGAGGAGCAAGATGATTGGATTGGAGAGGATGAGATTCAACTGACTGGCATTCCAGAACAACTGTGGGCAGACTTTCCTTTTGAGTCTACACCGACAGAACCGCCAGCTGCTTGGATTGATGAGCTTGCTGACCAGACAGAAGTGAAAAGGCTGGTAGAGATGGGAGTGCTGGTGGTGGCAAACCAATTTGATGGTGCAGTAACTGGCAGTTTGAGTACAAAATTCGTGAGAGATTGGCGACTCAAGGACTATGTTGACAGCAATGGAGGTGTTGTCAAGCGTTGGATGCGCAGATCCCGTTATGTTGCCCGAGAGTTTGCAAATGTGCGCAGATGGGACACATTCAGTCCAGCAACAGGAGCTCACACTTCAAACTTACTTCCTTTGAAGTATCTGTGGCAGAAACAATTGGCTGCAGAAATGAGTGAGGGAAAAGCATATGAGGTGGTGCTTGGTTGTTTGGATGTGAAAGATGCGTTTTTGCAAGTGGCACAACAAGAGCCAATTCTTGTGACCATACATGGGGAAGAATATGTGATACAACGCAATCTTCCTGGTCAAAGATTAGGTGCTCGAGCCTGGTATGAATGTCTGCGTGACTTCCTCAGCAAGGAACTTGAGTGGATGATCATCATTCACGTGGATGACATCATGTTTGTTGGAAGCAAAACTTACTGGCAGGATGTTTTTGTGAATCGCATGAGTGAGAAGTTTTCCATATCACATTCTCAGTTGGATGGAGTTGGAACAAGCGTGAGTTTCTTGAGACGCAAAGTGACAGATATGGGTGATTGGCTGATGCTGACTCCAGGCATCAGTACCTCCAAAGTGGTGAAGGTTTTCGAAGAATCATTTGGTGTTGCACGAGCTCAGAAGATTCCATGCAGTGCTGAAATTCAGATGGAAGATGTTTCTCAAAAGCTGAATCCAAGAGATGCTACAGCATATCGATCAATTGTTGGATTGTGCCTGTACATTGGTCGAGAACGTCCTGACCTGATGTTTACAATTAAGGAGTTGGCTAGTGGAATGTCAAGCCCAACATTGACAGGACTTCAACGGCTGCGTAAGCTGGTGGGGTACATGAAACATGTTGGTGACGTTGGTGTAAAACTTGTGACGCCTCTCCCAGGTCAAGGAAAGTTTTCCAATGATGGTGAACACTTTTGGGTTCTGGAAACATACAGTGACGCTGACTGGAGTGCAAATCGATCCCACAGGCGCAGCACATCATGTGGGATGCATTTCCTGAACAATTCCTTCCTCTACGGTAGCAGCAGGACTCAGAAAACAATTTCACTTTCTTCTTGTGAGAGCGAGCTTCACAGCCTGGTAAGCTCAATGTGCGATGGCCTTTTCATCATAGCATGTGCACAGTTTGTTCTGGGAGAATCAATTCACCATGTCCAATTCACAGACAGCAGCAGTGCCAGACAGCTGGCCAGTCGTCAAGGTGTTGGAAAAGTTCGACACTTGTCTGGAAAGGTTTTGTGGGTACAACAGATGGTGAACGATAAGCTGGTGATCCTCAGGCAACTGCCTACAGCGGTGAATTTGGCTGACATTGGGACAAAGAGCTTGGCAAAACAAAGGCTTTCTTATTTGATGAATGAAAGTGGTTTAATCTATGTTGCAACTGGTGAAGAGGTTGGATGGGAAGAAGCGCAACAGCAAAAGGAGAAAAGCGCCAATAGCCAACAAATCAAAAGGATAGCCAAAACGATTTTCAACATGAGCGTTGCTATGGGCCTTGGGCCGGTGGTTGTGGATGCTCAGCAGTGTTCGGAGCCAAGCAGTGGCACAAATGCTTGGTGGATGCTGGGAATTTTTCTGGTGATTTTTCTTGCGGCATTTTGCCGGTTTGGCTGGCGCAAATGGATGCAGATGAGAAAAGACATGGAGAATGTGGAAACTCAATTGGCAGATCATTATGAGTATGCCGCATGGCTTTGTGAGAGGTTGAATAATATGACATGGATGAGAGATGCAATCCATGCCCTGGGTGAACGGTTGGATCAGTTGGCAAATCGCATTGCAACCAATGCAGATGACACAAGAGATGCACTGACTGTTTTGGACGATGCAACTGACGTTGTGCGCTATGGGTTGATGGAGTTTGGAGGGTTTGTGAGGAACCAAAGCCTCACAGGACAACAAAGGACCCATATGTTTACTCAGGAAAGGGCAAATTTTGTCCTATGGAACATGCAGAGAAACCGACCAGATGACACTGACCCTTTAGAAGATGCAGAGGAAGAACGACTGACAGATGATGAGGTTGAGCCTTCATCTACAGAAGGTATGAGCAACCTGATGGACGCAATGAGGAGAGAACAAAACATTGCATTGACAAGAGAAGCATGGGAGGACGCCTCAATGATCCAACAGGCGCTGATTACAATTCTGGATGCAAGTTCTGGAACAAATCCTGTTGGAATGACTATGGGCGTGATTGAAAGGATCAGAAGTATCTTTCAAAGACTGCACAGGGTAGCACGAAATCGTGGACACAACGACCGTGCAGGATCTTACCTACGGTATGTGGAGGACCTTCATGGAATTATGCGTGGATGAGAATTCAATGGCTTTTGAAGTGATAGCTTTTCAGAAAGAAGCGCTGAATAGACTGTCATTGGATGCCAAAAGAAATTTGCAAAAGAGGCAAGTTGAAAACTCAGCCTTTTTGAGGAGGAGTACGAAATATTTGGAACAGTGCTCACATGTGGCATGGCAGTCATGGAAGCAAGGATGACACGCACAAAACGAGATGTCAGTGTAGGAATCCATTCCAGTTCACATGGACATGAAATCATGTCTGACTTTACATCGCCAGGCCCTTTTAGGCACAAAACAGCGCGCGTTACGGCTGTTGTTTCACAGAGTCAAAATTCACCCAATTGTTACAGTATTCCTTTGAACTTGGTTGCTCCCTTTTACCTGTTCAAACTGATCCACTGTCGAGTTTCCTCTATTCACATTTGTGACCGCCTCACTGTTCCACCAACTGCAGTACCGTAGCAGACGCAGATAGTGGTCACAGTGTCCGCCAGAAGCACAACTGGAAGAGAATGAGGAACCACTTGATATACAGGAAATCACCAATCTTTTTGGAGACAAGTTGTGCCCAAGTTCATCCAATTTCCTGTTTCCATCAATCAGGTCACCATGGTCATTGTCTTTGCTATTCTTATCCTGGCAACAGCCGTGCCTGACATTCAAGTGGTGATGTCCTTCGGAGGATCACTGGGTGGAACCTTTATCGCCTTCATGGCCTTGGGCTGGCAGATTGGGATGATTGTCCCCAAATGACCAGCATATGATCTTGGGAAACAAAACTAGTTCTATTTCTATACATGTGTTATTGCGTTTCCTAATCCCATCATATGCATTCATATGCCATCCATATATTTGCTTACAAAACCGGCTGCTGATTGGGGAAAAAGATCAAGCATGCCGTCCCGTTCAACAAAGTTGGAGGGCAGATACCACATCATCCACAAATCATAAGTCATTTTAGGAGGTTCTAATGGTTCAGCTGATGACACGGGAGGGTATCCCTTCCCTCCCATGGTGCCAAGGTATCCCGCGCTATTCCACTTGAAGGTTGTCAAGGGCCATGAATCGTTGAGAGATGCCCTGAGACGCCACAATGCCGCAGAGCTGGCTGTTATTGCCATGAGTGTCGTGTATGTGTGGTATGTCTTTCCATTTCGCTGCAGAAGAAAGTGCGGACGCTGGGAGAGGGACAGACTTCGGAAGCTGTACAAAGTGACAGCAATTCCAGCACCTTGATGCTGTGGAATTGACTGGCTGGCTATGGCTGGCTGTAACTCTGTTGATATATGATGTCCTTATTTGGGATAAAGATCCCAGCTAGGACCTTGATTGAGTTCGTGATGATTTACAGCCAATGAAGAAGCTGAGGGCCGGGAGCTATTGGCCGAGCCGTGACAGGGTCCAGGGTCAGACGTGGGAAATCAGAGGCATTACATCGCATGTCCCCAAATGGATAGATGATGATACATGTCAATGTCAATTTTTAGTTGTTGTTTGTGGGTTCATTGGGAGACCTTCGGACCCATACCAGTTGAGCCGTGTAGCCAAAGCCATTCAAATGGGAGAAATCTTGCGAATCCGACTTTGATTTTCGATAATTCATGATTTTGCAATGTTTTCCTGGGAGGATTGATGATCAATTTTCCCTATGAACAGCAGATGTTTAATGATTATGATTAATGATGATTAATTTCCCCTATGTTTTCTTCCTTAAACAGGAGTTTCCCAGACTCAGAGCCATGTTTTTCGGTCAGAAACTCCGCCCATCGCCACACGGTCCAAGGGAGGGCTGAGGTAACCTCTGCAAAGCGACTCCGTGCACCGGGTCCTAGTGGTTTTCCGTGGTTTTCCGGGGAGGTGAATTTGTTTGTTCTTTCTGGGCAAAGGAATCAACATTTTTGGAACATGTTCAACAAGACAAAAAACAGTGTTTGTTTTGATTGGTTGATTGGTGGGGGTATAGTGTTAGTGTCCTAACTAACCACCTATTCTTTTTGCGAGTTGTCGAAACATTGGAAATAGAAGTGAGAAGCCAAGCACCATTCAATTACAACACCGATTAGGTGGTATTAGATGGACAAATATCCTGAGGATGGATAAAACACCTGCAGATTGGGCAGATGGAGATCACAACCATGGTTTGTGTTTGTTAAGCATTGTGTGTACTGTTTTTTGAATCTATTCTGTACGTAACAGCATTCTTTGAAGTGCTGAGCAGTTTCTCAGGATTTGTCCTGCACGGATGTGCCATGTCAGGGACATAGGACTTGCCAAGGTTGACCGAAATGATGTTGGTCATGTTGAAAATGCTGATAGTTGGGCTCATGATGCTGCTTGTGGGGGTCCAGTCGCTGGTAAGTGCTGGTGGTGACAACCATTCCAACAGCACCGAGGGTGTCAAGACGGTACCCTTTCTGTCTTTGCTTGCCTCGAGGTGATGACCGGTGGGGTATCCCAGTTCTTGCTAGCCGGCCAAAGTTCCTTCGTCATTCCTGCAGGTGTGTGTTTGTTGTGAATCTGTCATTCCCAACGGAGGAACCCTCCACCCCGGATTGACTCTGGCCTCAGCATGCGGCCTCCTTAAGGCCGCTCTGCACAGTGGGTGGTCCAAGCAGATGGACGTTGGCGGTTGGTGGTGGTTGGTGGTGGTTGGTGGTGGTTGGTGGTGGTTGGTGGTGGTTGGTGCTGGGACCGAATGCAGAAGTCATGGAGGGGTTGGCTGGGATATATAGATATGGTCGTTGAACCGGAAAATGAACCCCAATAGGTGGATGATCATGGACAATCTGCGTCTACGAAGATGCGGGGAATGTTCCAGCGACATGTTGGAAGACAGGGCAACATTTGTGCTATATACTTTTGTTATCTTTTGTTGAGCATAGAACCAATGGGCAGGGGATGCAGGCAAGGTTTGTGACGGTCGGATGCTGAAGTCTTTCGAACCGTCTTCGTTGATTGTTGGGCAGGTTCACTGGGTGCCCCAAATCCCCTCCATTTTCTCCACAAACCGCATGGCTGTGGGCCGGGGTTCATTTTTGCAACTTCAAATATAGGTATGGGTCAAAATTCAAGACCTGCAAAACCACAAATGTTGGTTATCCTTTGATTCAACCATCCCATGTTTAATCCATTCTTGGGCAGCCAGGTTTCGACCCATTCCATCCCATTCCGTGAAAAATGCAGCAGCTCAGGCTGGGTCCAGTAGCACTGGTGGGTGCCGGCCCAGGGGATCCCGAACTGTTGACCTTGCTGCTCGGCGTTTTCAGCGAGTTGGCCGTTACTGGGAGAAGATTCAAAACGCTAATGGGTGCTCGATGAGTGATGGGAATTTTGGGATTAATGAATGACCAGACACGGAAAATATGGGAAAAAAGGCATGGTGAACGGCAAGAAATGGTGATTTAAGGGATAGAAAAAGGAGTTTTTTCCCTACGACGAGGATTCAAAGCTGCCACAAGTTCTAGTCATACCTTCTTCCAAGAGGAAGGAATTGTGCAACTTCCTTCAAGCCAACGACGTGACCGGTTCAAGGGCATGCTTGGAATGTCAGAAAGAGGCCCATTGATATGGCGAAGTTGGTTGCCAAGTAAAGGCTATTGAAACGTTCCATCCACTTATTTATATCAAGATAAACAGGAACCAATGTTTCTCCTCGAAGTCATTACATGTCCAGCAAGGAGGAACCAGACCGTGAACATGTCAGCTATGCAGTTATGTTTGTTGTTGTTTCACCTTCAGTGGCTAAGCAGTGTTGATTCGCAGGCGAGCCCTTCGAAAGCTTGAAGCCCCTCGGCCGAACAATTGTCAAACAGAGATGTGAAAAGACCACCTTCGTCGTGTTTAAACAGAATTATTCCTGTCTTTTGTTGCTTCTGTTTGTTGGTAGTGATGTCTTTGCATCAGTCAGACGTGTCTCACAGCATCCCCTCAAGCGACAGGCTGCAGATGTTGTACTGCACGACAGCTTGATTCCCGAAGAGGTGGGGCCTAGAACAATCCTGGGTCTGGAAGGGTGTAGCATTTGGCCATGCCTCATTTTTTTGGGCCTAAAGTCCCAAGCCAATCCAAACCACACATGTTGCAGAATTGTTGCACATGTTGAGTATCAAACAGTAGTTCAGCCCGAAATGTGTCAAACTTCAGAGTATGGACACAGAATGGGTCAGAATAAGGGACACTGAGGACTAGATTGACCAGATTTCAAGATTTTTGGGATCCCGGATCCCATTGTTGTTGTTGTTGTTGTTTGATGTTGTTTGCGCTTCAGGTCATTAGATCATTGGAACAGTCATCGTCAGCCACCCAATCAAAAGAAGAATATGAATGATATGAACATCTAACACATTCCCCAACATGTTCTTCATTTTTTAGCATTCAAAACTTGACAACAATCATTGGATTGGTGTAAGGGAAAATTTACAGGAAACCCTAAACCAAGATGAAAACAAACCATGAAAAACATGGGTTTCTTGTAGATGTTCCCCTAAGAACCAACCAATGGGTTTCTTGATGTTTCTGGTAGCTTTTTTCCCTTTATACCAATGCATTGAGACACCCAAAGCACCACCGGATTTTGTCCATGCTCCACGTCCAGGTTCTGAATTTCGTGCCTAAGACCGCGAAGTTGATCAACGTCGGTAAGCGCTGTGGCGATGTGAAGGCGATGTTTCAACGCTGGAAAATCACCATGGTTTCATGGGAAACCCGTGGAAAATCACCATATATCATAGGAACACATATAGGAAACCCATCTATAAATGGGCCGTTTTCCCTAGCCATGCTAGTTTATTGAAGGGTATCATCAAACTGGACTGGAGTTATTTGGAGTTCACTGATTTCACAAAAAAAAGCAGGAAGCAACGGTTTGCATTGGATATAGTGGACAAAAAAAGCATCAACAACAGCAAGAATTTGCTGAGCTTGTATATGTGAAACGGAAGAGAACTGAGTGTGCTTCCCAGACTTGAATGAAGGGAACATGTGCAGGAAATCACCCTTATAGTCTTTGCACATTGTTCTCTTGAAACCACTCCAAAATTAAAATCAGATGAAGATTCCCAAGAAATAGCAACGAACCAATGAACCAATCCAAAGTCTTCAAAAGATCTCAGTTCAGAAAAGGCAACTTTGGAGAATCATAGAGAATCATAGAGAATCTATATGTTGCTAGCTTTGAGACCTCCAAAGTGTCGCTTTCCGAGGACCGAGGTCTCCAGCAACAGGCGCCATGAAAACTTCTGGGAAGCTCTGGAGCGGAGTTTTTGCACCAAGAAATGTGGAGATTGAGCCAACAATAGCCAATATATATATATATATATATCAATTTACAGTAACATAAAGACATTAATTAATTAGATGAGGTTGCCAACTTTCCATGGCTGCAACTTGCTTCAACCAGGGAATAAAGATCTTCACCGCCAACCAGAATTGCCCAGACCCAATACCGCACCTTTCATTTCATATACTTCAAAGAGGTGATTTTGTCTTTGCCTTGATACAAGACCGTTTGCTTTAAAATCTGCAAGTCACTTGGCAGTAAAGCTTTGAGATTCGTTCCCAGCCAGGAGATCCACGAATTGATGTTGGTGAATAGCCGCCGTGGATGCAAGGTCGTCCGATTGAAATGTCGAGAACTCATTGTGCTTTGGAGATGTTTGATTTGCAACAGCAAACATTCCAGGATCAATGGTCGGATAGGTCACAGGCACCCCAAACCCTGGGAGCCCTGAAATGGTCCTAATCCGTCAGATGAGGCGGCGATCCTTTCATTTTTGGCCGCGGGGGTGAGGACTGGGGCTGCTGCCATGTCATCCTCCTTTTTTTGAGGTTTCATGGAGGTTTCATTAGATATGTTGTTTTGTCATGTTTTGTCATGAACAAAGGCACATTGTGTCTGAAAGTCGGATCCCCTCAGACATGGTATAGGGCGGCTCCCTCATAACACCCAAATACCACTGTTGGTGATCGTTGGTGATCCCATCGTATCCTATCATAAAAATGTTGGTTTTTCTGAGTTTTTCTCCTCCTTTTTGTTGGAATGCCACCGAACATCGCATGTAGCTGGACCACACAACAAAACCCTGCGGCGATCCCGTCGCTGATAGGAGCTGGAATTTCTGGCAGAGCACCAGGCCGGCGCGGCTAGAGATGGGATGACGGGATTCCATGGGTTTTGTTTGACACAAAGACAGATATCCAAGGAAATTTTCGTAAAATATCGGAATCGAAATTGTTACTGAAGTGTAGGAAGTTTGGTATGGGAAGTTGTTGTAACACTATATCCCAAGGATTTGAAATGATTTGAAAGGTACAGTTAATGATTCGGTTTGCTTGACTGATGGGTTGATTAAGAAGATAAACTAGGGTGAACTGGCAGATGGATGTGCCGGGATGATTACTGTACGCTCCGAGTAAAACTTCAACATATTTGAAAAATGTTATACAGGACAATCTATATCCCAAGTTTTTCTTGACTAATGCGCAACAGTCTCAATTGTTTCATGCTGGTGTGTTGCATGAGTCTAGATAATTTAAAGCAACGTTTAGTAGAATGATGATCACTCACTAGATACTACTGTAGTCTGTGAAGGCAAACACAACCGCAAGACACTTCAGATCAGCTTAGGGATTCACTATTTGTTCAGGCTATTCCAGATGATTCTCATTGATTATCAGTGATCATCCATTTTCATAGGGATTTCATAGGGATTTCTGCCGGTTCTGCCATGCATTCCCATGGCATGACCGCCCTACGGCCCGGCACTTGGCCAGGTCCCATGCGAGGTGGTGCCAGGCATCACATCCGCACTGGGAGCTGCGGCCAGTTGCCAGGCCAGGTAGCCATGGTTGGATAGGGTTTACCTGGTTATTTTCATGGAAATTCCAACAGAAAATGGGTGATTTGGGATTTGGGGGTATCCATGGTGAGAACTGGATCTAACTGGGGGTATGCCGCCATTTGATGGAAACCTCCAGATGTGGGACGACCAGTCGTCACCGTTTCGCCAGCAGCTCGGCCGTTTCGCCGGTGAGGTGCCCCTGACCCATCGGGGCTTCAGCACCAATCACCTGCATTTCTGCGTGGGGCAAAGCAAGGCCAAGAGCCTCCCCGCCGCCCGAAGTTCAAGCCCTGGGAGACACCACTTGGGGAATTTTGTCACCCTTTACTGGATGAATATGCTCAGAATACATCAGATTACCAGAATTCAGGACCAGAAAATTGTTAGATACTTCCCCGATGAACTTCATGTGTATGTTTCCCTGGTGTGAGGACCGTCAAAATATTCGAGGCTGAGAAACCACAGTTGAACTGGGTCAACCTTGGTTAAATAATGTTAAATACTTTAGTACTTGAATCTTTTGCTATTAATGGTAAAACCTACTAACCAGCTAAAAAATTACATACTGTAGACTTTTTGCTGGGTATCTAAGATTGGCCATGTGAAGCAGTCACAGATAAAATATGCCGGGTGCCCGCTGGTCAGGTGCCCTCTTCCCTTCTTGTCTTTTTTATGATTCAATGTTATTCAGGTAATTTTCTTGCTTCTTCTCTGTAGACGGCTCCAGGTCAATATTCATGGGTAATCATGTATATGATCTATACTGTGCATATTACCTGTATGATATTTCAAAACCCAGTGGCTTGGTTGTGGCTATGGGTTTAGATGCTATTGGTCTTCATTTGTGAAGGCCTGGCGACACCTTGGCTCAGCTGTGGATTGTAGAATTTTTCCCAGCTTTAGCTTTGCGAAGCCATGGGCTCCGCCACCGCGGCTTCCGTGTATGGGAGGAGGTTTCCGGTGACTGCCCGCTCCCATGACGATCCCCAAAAGCTTCGATGGGGGATGGTGGATGGCAGGAGCCAGGCACAGCAGCAGCTGAAAATGGCAGAGCTGGAAGAGGAGGGCAGGAGGAGGTCGCGACTGCCGAAGGAGGAGAAGGAGGAGAAGGAGGAGAAGGAGGAGAAGGAGGAGAAGGAGGAGGACAAACCGTTGTTTGGCTTCCACTTTGCCATTGCCCACTACGACGCCTTGCGGGCTGCAAAGAAGCGTGCAGTGGCAGAGGCGGAGAGAGGGGTTGAGGAAGGTCTTGTTTGGATCAGTCACGGTTGGGTTTCAAAGTGGCCTAGCACAGTCATGTACAATGAACATTTGACCATCATTGTTATCAAAGCCTTTTTTCCAGCTATCCGATAAAGGTGGTAGTCATTGATGCAGTGCATGGTTATGGCGAGATGCACAGTTTTGGCACGGCAAAATTATTCGCTGTTGCTCTCAGCCTTTGCACTTTTCAGGCAGAGAAAGTGAAATCCCCTGCTGAGCCACTCGAGGCAGAGACAGTAGGTTTCAACAATGTCTTGTCACCATGGTAGCAAGCTGGAGTTGTCTCTTGCTGTAGCAAGGGATGTGGGGCGGTCCAATTGCCAAACCCATGAACAAATCATGCAAACCTTCCTGTTTGACACGGAGTCATTCCATCGAGCCTACTACACCCAACTCATTCCCACTTAGTCGCTCCACTCACTCCACCTCAGCTCGCTCTGATCATCTCACCCTCCTCCATGTTCCCTTTAGCGTCTCCCCTTTCACTACTAGCTCCCATGGCTTTCCATGTCTTCTCCCCTGTCCCCCCTTTTTGCTCAGCTTTCGTTCACCAACATTCACGGACTTAAATTTGGACCATTCCCCATGGAACTTTGCTCGTGTTCCATGACCATCATCAGCCCGTAGTTCCAGCTAAACAAGATGAAAGCAGAAATCTTAATGTGCCAGATGGCGCACGTGAAACAGATATTGAAACATCGAGATTGAAAATGCAATATCTTCAAGCTTTGCTCCTTTCCTGGTGGAGGAGTCGGAAGTCTCTCCTGAGTCTGCAGGGGAGGCAGGAGCAGTGGGTTTGAACAAGGGCTTTGCTTGGATCAAAGTTGTGTAGCAAAGCCAAGTGCGAAAAGAAAAACGATGGCGTTTGTTTTCAGTTTGTAACATGTTGCAACCGGACTTGCTGGCTTCTTGTGAGCGCCGCAGGCTGCTGAGGCGGAGGGCATTGACGAGACTCTTCATGGCATTGCCCCTGATGCAGAGGCAGTGGGTTTGAATGTTGTCTTGTTTGGACCATTCCCCATGGAACTTTGCTCGTGTCCCATGACCATCATCAGCCCGTAGTTCCAGCTAAACAAGATGAAAGCAGAAATCTTAATGTGCCAGATGGCGCACCTGAAACAGATATTGAAACATTGAGATTGAAAATGCGATATCTTCAAGCTTTGCTCCTTTCCTGGTGGAGGAGTCGGAAGTCTCTCCTGAGTCTGCAGGGGAGGCAGGAGCAGTGGGTTTGAACAAGGGCTTTGCTTGGATCAAAGTTGTGTAGCAAAGCCAAGTGCGAAAAGAAAAACGATGGCGTTTGTTTTCAGTTTGTAACATATTGCAACCGGACTTGCTCGCTTCTTGTGAGCGCCGCAGGCTGCTGAGGCGGAGGGCATTGACGAGACTCTTCATGGCATTGCCCCTGATGCAGAGGCAGTGGGTTTGAATGTTGTCTTGTTCGGACCATTCCCCATGGCATTCTGCTCCTGTCCCATGACCATCAAGAAGAAACCCGAAATCTTAATGTGCCAGATGGCGCACCTGAAACAGATATTGAAACATTGAGATTGAAAATGCAATATCTTCAAGCTTTGCTCCTTTCCTGGTGGAGGAGTCGGAAGTCTCTCCTGAGTCTGCAGGGGAGGCAGGAGCAGTGGGTTTGAACAAGGGCTTCGCTTGGATCAAAGTTGTGTAGCAAAGCCAAGTGCGAAAAGAAAAACGATGGCATTTGTTTTCAGTTTGTAACATGTTGCAACCGGACTTGCTCGCTTCTTGTGAGCGCCGCAGGCTGCTGAGGCGGAGGGCATTGACGAGACTCTTCATGGCATTGCCCCTGATGCAGAGGCAGTGGGTTTGAATGTTGTCTTGTTTGGACCATTCCCCATGGCATTCTGCTCATGTCCCATGACCATCAAGAAGAAACCCGAAATCTTAATGTGCCAGATGGCGCACCTGAAACAGATATTGAAACATTGAGATTGAAAATGCAATATCTTCAAGCTTTGCTCCTTTCCTGGTGGAGGAGTCGGAAGTCTCTCTGAGTCTGCAGGGGAGGCAGGAGCAGTGGGTTTGAACAAGGGCTTTGCTTGGATCAAAGTTGTGTAGCAAAGCCAAGTGCGAAAAGAAAAACGATGGCATTTGTTTTCAGTTTGTAACATGTTGCAACCGGACTTGCTCGCTTCTTGTGAGCGCCGCAGGCTGCTGAGGCGGAGGGCATTGACGAGACTCTTCATGGCATTGCCCCTGATGCAGAGGCAGTGGGTTTGAATGTTGTCTTGTTTGGACCATTCCCCATGGCATTCTGCTCTGTCCCATGACCATCAAGAAGAAACCCGAAATCTTAATGTGCCAGATGGCGCACCTGAAACAGATATTGAAACATTGAGATTGAAAATGCAATATCTTCAAGCTTTGCTCCTTTCCTGGTGGAGGAGTCGGAAGTCTCTCCTGAGTCTGCAGGGGAGGAGGAGCAGTGGGTTTGAACAAGGGCTTTGCTTGGATCAAAGTTGTGTAGCAAAGCCAAGTGCGAAAAGAAAAAAGATGGCATTTGTTTCAGTTTGTAACATGTTGCAACCGGACTTGCTCGCTTCTTGTGAGCGCCGCAGGCTGCTGAGGCGGAGGGCATTGACGAGACTCTTCATGGCATTGCCCCTGATGCAGAGGCAGTGGGTTTGAATGTTGTCTTGTTTGGACCATTCCCCATGGCATTCTGCTCCTGTCCCATGACCATCAAGAAGAAACCCGAAATCTTAATGTGCCAGATGGCGCACTGAAACAGATATTGAAACATTGAGATTGAAAATGCAATATCTTCAAGCTTTGCTCCTTTCCTGGTGGAGGAGTCGGAAGTCTCTCCTGAGTCTGCAGGGGAGGCAGGAGCAGTGGGTTTGGACAAGGGCTTTGCTTGGATCAAAGTTGTGTAGCGAAGCCAAGTGCGAAAAGAAAAACGATGGCATTTGTTTTCAGTTTGTAACATATTGCAACCGGACTTGCTCGCTTCTTGTGAGCGCCGCAGGCTGCTGAGGCAGAGGGCATTGACGAGACTCTTCATGGCATTGCCCCTGATGCAGAGGCAGTGGGTTTGAATGTTGTCTTGTTTGGACCATTCCCCATGGCATTCTGCTCATGTCCCATGACCATCAAGAAGAAACCCGAAATCTTAATGTGCCAGATGGCGCACCTGAAACAGATATTGAAACATTGAGATTGAAAATGCAATATCTTCAAGCTTTGCTCCTTTCCTGGTGGAGGAGTCGGAAGTCTCTCCTGAGTCTGCAGGGGAGGAAGGAGCAGTGGGTTTGAACAAGGGCTTTGCTTGGATCAAAGTTGTGTAGCAAAGCCAAGTGCGAAAAGAAAAACGATGGCATTTGTTTTCAGTTTGTAACATGTTGCAACCGGACTTGCTCGCTTCTTGTGAGCGGCGCAGGCTGCTGAGGCGGAGGGCATTGACGAGACTCTTCATGGCATTGCCCCTGATGCAGAGGCAGTGGGTTTGAATGTTGTCTTGTTTGGACCATTCCCCATGGCACTCTGCTCCTGTCCCATGACCATCAAGAAGAAACCCGAAATCTTAATGTGCCAGATGGCGCACCTGAAACAGATATTGAAACATTGAGATTGAAAATGCAATATCTTCAAGCTTTGCTCCTTTCCTGGTGGAGGAGTCGGAAGTCTCTGCTCAGTCTGCAGGGGAGGCAGGAGCAGTGGGTTTGAACAAGGGCTTTGCTTGGATCAAAGTTGTGTAGCAAAGCCAAGTGCGAAAAGAAAAACGATGGCATTTGTTTTCAGTTTGTAACATGTTGCAACCGGACTTGCTCGCTTCTTGTGAGCGCCGCAGGCTGCTGAGGCGGAGGGCATTGACGAGACTCTTCATGGCATTGCCCCTGATGCAGAGATTCTGCTCCTGTTCCATGACCATCAAGAAGAAACCCGAAATCTTAATGTGCCAGATGGCACACCTGAAACAGATATTGAAACATTGAGATTGAAAATGCAATATATCTTCAAGCTTTGCTCCTTTCCTGGTGGAGGAGTCGGAAGTCTCTCCTGAGTCTGCAGGGGAGGCAGGAGCAGTGGGTTTGAACAAGGGCTTTGCTTGGATCAAAGTTGTGTAGCAAAGCCAAGTGCGAAAAGAAAAACGATGGCATTTGTTTTCAGTTTGTAACATGTTGCAACCGGACTTGCTCGCTTCTTGTGAGCGGCGCAGGCTGCTGAGGCGGAGGGCATTGACGAGACTCTTCATGGCATTGCCCCTGATGCAGAGGCAGTGGGTTTGAATGTTGTCTTGTTTGGACCATTCCCCATGGCATTCTGCTCATGTCCCATGACCATCAAGAAGAAACCCGAAATCTTAATGTGCCAGATGGCGCACCTGAAACAGATATTGAAACATTGAGATTGAAAATGCAATATCTTCAAGCTTTGCTCCTTTCCTGGTGGAGGAGTCGGAAGTCTCTCCTGAGTCTGCAGGGGAGGCAGGAGCAGTGGGTTTGAACAAGGGCTTTGCTTGGATCAAAGTTGTGTAGCAAAGCCAAGTGCGAAAAGAAAAACGATGGCGTTTGTTTTCAGTTTGTAACATATTGCAACCGGACTTGCTCGCTTCTTGTGAGCGCCGCAGGCTGCTGAGGCGGAGGGCATTGACGAGACTCTTCATGGCATTGCCCCTGATGCAGAGGCAGTGGGTTTGAATGTTGTCTTGTTCGGACCATTCCCCATGGCATTCTGCTCCTGTCCCATGACCATCAAGAAGAAACCCGAAATCTTAATGTGCCAGATGGCGCACCTGAAACAGATATTGAAACATTGAGATTGAAAATGCAATATCTTCAAGCTTTGCTCCTTTCCTGGTGGAGGAGTCGGAAGTCTCTCCTGAGTCTGCAGGGGAGGCAGGAGCAGTGGGTTTGAACAAGGGCTTCGCTTGGATCAAAGTTGTGTAGCAAAGCCAAGTGCGAAAAGAAAAACGATGGCATTTGTTTTCACTTTGTAACATGTTGCAACCGGACTTGCTCGCTTCTTGTGAGCGCTGCAGGCTGCTGAGGCGGAGGGCATTGACGAGACTCTTCATGGCATTGCCCCTGATGCAGAGGCAGTGGGTTTGAATGTTGTCTTGTTTGGACCACTCCCCATGGCATTCTGCTCATGTCCCATGGACCATCAAGAAGAAACCCGAAATCTTAATGTGCCAGATGGCGCGCCTGAAACAGATATCGAAGCATTGAGATTGAAAATGCAATATCTTCAAGCTTTGCTCCTTTCCTGGTGGAGGAGTCGGAAGTCTCTGCTCAGTCTGCAGGGGAGGCAGGAGCAGTGGGTTTGAACAAGGGCTTTGCTTGGATCAAAGTTGTGTAGCAAAGCCAAGTGGGAAAAGAAAAACGATGGCATTTGTTTTCAGTTTGTAACATGTTGCAACCGGACTTGCTCGCTTCTTGTGAGCGCCGCAGGCTGCTGAGGCGGAGGGCATTGACGAGACTCTTCATGGCATTGCCCCTGATGCAGAGGCAGTGGGTTTGCATGTTGTCTTGTTTGGACCATTCCCCATGGCATTTTGCTAATGTCTCATGACCATCATCAGCTTGTAGTGAGCGAGCTAAACAAGAAAAAAGAAATCTTAATGCGCCAGATGGTGCAAGTGAAACAGATATTCAGACATTGAGATTGAAAATGCAATATCCTCAAGCTTTGCTCCCTGGTGGAGGAGTCGGAAGACTTCGCGGAGTCAGCGGAGTCCGGAGAAATTGCAGCTCCGGCCGGGCCAGTAGGTTTGAAGGTCTGTTCTTGGATCAAAGTTGTGTTGCAAAGTGGAGAAGTTCAGCAACATTTTGCTTAATTAAATCTAATCATTGCTGCAGTTTTTGTCACAACTGAAGCATAGTGCATTGCAGGCGTTGATGCAGCATATGGTCACAGTGGAGCAGTCAAACATCGAGATCTTTCATCATTTAACCCAGGTTGTCACAATCTTCAGAATTTGTTTTTTTGCTTGTGCTGATTGCAGGCAGCACCAGTGTTTGAAGAGCCCTTTGAGACCTTCCAGGGGGAACCGCAGCCGCCACAGGCTCGCCAGATTTGAAAGAAACAAATTGAACGGTCTTGGATTTTTTTTCGTGTCGACCAGAGGGTCCACCACCTTGGACCCTGGTCTCAATGGGCTTTTTCCGAGTCCCAGACTCGCCACCCTGGTCTCAAGTCACAAAAATGAATGTTTGTTTGGAGAGGAGGCAGCCTTTCCACTGTTTGTTTTGCAAATTGGATTTGAGTCATGGCAGACCGTCACAATGATGATTTCTCACCCTCGCAAATATCTTGGATGACACATCGTTGTCATGCGCTTAGTGACTTAGTGACCTAGCCTTCACCAGAGTGCAAGGGTGCAAGAATGTCGAACCTCAAAGTTGGAATTTGGCAAAGTTGGATGGATGATACCCACAAGCAGATCCAGTCGCACTTTTTCCACCAAACATCTCCATGAACTTCAGGTTCTCAACATGGTTTGAGGACAGGGCAGGGTTGGAATAAGCCTTGTCAGCTGGTTGCAGGCTAGTCCGTGAACTGTGGATCTGCGAAAGATAATTGGCCTGACGTTGCAAAGTGCCAGTCGAAAATTGCACATGCGTGCCAGGAGTGGTTGAAAGGCGCTAATGTCGTATTCTTCGTGGATGTAATTAGGGTCAAATTGTTCTGTCAAAAGGGCTGTCTCATGTTGCAAGGCTCTCCAGACATTGGGGGTTGAGCTGCAGGTTAATGGATTTCGTCATCGTTTTCTGCATGAGTTGAGATTGGGCTGGGCTCCAATATCCAAGGCCTTGCTGGTGGCGATCGGCTGCTGCGGAAAGTGGCGAGGGGTGGTTATAGCTGGTATGACCTGCAGTTGAGGGCCGCAAATTGGCACAGTTCAAATGACCAGCTCCATTAACCCGTGGCCCAGTCGAGGCGTGAACAGTGAGCGCCGTGCAATTGGATAAATGCAATGGGAGAGGAGCTGTCCAATGCTGACACAACTTCTCCCAGACAGCAGTCCGTGGGACTGCAGTGCAACGAAATACTTGGGCACAGGAAGACAGACATGTATGTATTGGAGACAGATGATATGTTGTATGAATGCATTTGATGAAATATTGGCATGGTATGCGCACATCCTCTGGGTCGCGCCTTTGCTGAGCGTCGCATCTGGGGCTCCAAGATGTAGAACGATAACAAACCACTTTTCTGACAGACCAATGCGAAGGCCGTCTTCTGTTTATTTTGCTTCCTTGTCAGCGTTGGTAACTTGCAGATCTACCCAGCACTTCTAGCTCAGCAAGAAGCCGGAGAGCGTGGAAGCCCTTGTTGCTGTGGTTGCGACTCACCACTACAGAGAAAAAAAGGCGCCCCACTGGAACCGGAGTTTTTTCTTCCAACTTGAAGATTTTACATACAATCTAAAATCCAAACTAGCGAAGTGTTTTTGCGGCCAGGCGATAGGTGCCAAAAATGACTCCGAGGCATAGGTTGACTTGTCTACTTAGACTTGCCTCCTTGAAGTACAACCAGTAGACGGGATGACCCCGGTTGTCTTGATTGCCTTCGAAAGTGGCTGGACCTCCCAAAAGATAACCAGTTTGCAGTCCCGAAAATATGATTACAAAATGAAGAGTTACAGGGCATTTCACCCGGGTTTCTCAAAGGGGGTGTGTTCGTTATAAGGTCAAACGGGTCATACGGAATCATCCATTTCAGAGTGCTTGCTATATGGATGTTTCACCTGAAACCCTTCACCTAAGCTAAACCAAGAAACACGAGGAACTATTCAGACGCAAGTTGTGACATGGATGACTGGGAAGACTCAAAATTGGTTCTGCTATCAAGGATAGGCAGGAGAACAAAGTGATGGAGCAATGTGTATGGAAACTATGAAGTATGGCCATGCCACAGACTTATTCAAACCCAAAATGCTCCGAAACTGGACGATGGAAGACTAAAGAAGAACACAACGTTGCAAAATCTGAGGGTCCATTAGGTCTATTGAACCGTTTTTTGGTTGTTTTTGTTTGTTCAAACACCAGCCATGCATTTGATTGGTTCATGGGAAACTTGAACGGACAGGACATGTTAGTTTACCTCCAATATAGGGTCTCTTGGAGGTTCTCCTAGCCATTATTGCTGCTTATAGCTGGCCATGACTCATGGGGTACCTATGGGCCCACCAAATTGGCTTTACATCCGTTATACTATGTCCAGGATTCATTCATCCAATTTCGCAGTAAATAACTTTAAACCACCATTCACATTCTATGACCGCATTTGTTGCTGG
The DNA here is from genome assembly GCA_947184155.2 of Cladocopium goreaui. Lineage (NCBI taxonomy): Eukaryota > Dinophyceae > Suessiales > Symbiodiniaceae > Cladocopium > Cladocopium goreaui. The sequence continues at coordinate 42,012 of CAMXCT020001579.1, read as the reverse complement.
AAAAATCACCAGTTCCCAGGTTGAAGTACCATTCTTGGAGGTGCTCTCCCATTTGGACCCCATTTAAATACCATTAATCCGTATTAATCCACATTGTTGACCGGGAGTCCACAGCCAGTCCATAGGAGGCCAATTCCATCTCTTAGGACCTGCAGTGGTCCGAAATGGCCAAGCGAGCCATGAAACAGACAGCCGCTGGGCAGCCCAGCATTCGCCATGGCGGAAAGTTCAGGGGCAATTCATCAATTCATAGTGGTGAATTATGGTTATATAATAGTTATATAGTAATATAATGATTGTTGATGATGATTCATTATATATATATATATTATGGAGGTTTCCGAAGTCATGGGGATTCCCCAAATCATCCAAGATTGACTATTATATAATTTTAGCTTGGAAAGCCATGATTTTGGGGATCCCTATTTTAGGAAACCTCCAATTAGTGTGGTGATTGTTTAGGTGCGTGAATTCTCATACTTCAGATCAATGCTGGGGCAGATCAGGTCTGGAGTCTGGAGTGCCGTCAGACGCCAATGGGTATATAATTATCTGTTAAGTTAACCCCACGCAGATCATCCATGTGTGGTGTAGATACCATTTGTTTATCCACATTTATCCTAAAGATCTCCCAGCCATAGATATTGTGGTAAACCCAATAAGAAGCCATGCCCAACATTACCATAGCTGGTAAAACAAATTAACAAATATGTAAAAATCATCCCCCAGTCGAACCATGGATTGTTTATGGTAACGTTTATGGCATTACCACATTCTGCAGCTTCCGGCGCATTCTGGGTGGAGTCCCAGCAGCAGGTCTTCTATATGGGTTTGAAGCTGCTGGACCAGATCTGTGCCAAATTGAGGCGTGGACACGGCGTGGAGTTCTTCATGTGTGTGAGATACGTAGGTTCTGTGGGCCAGCATAAAAACCCAGAGCAGTGACCTGTGTAGGTATGTTGGTGTATATTGGTGTATATTGTACGTACAGTGATTTTGTCTAGAGACTCCTCAGGAACAGCTTCAGGTGTCAATATCGCCACATCTCAAAGATCATGGTCAGATGCATGTCCTCACGAGGATGCTCCCACTGTAGTTTTGACTGACACAAAGGTATACGCAAGTATTACTGGCGAGACCTGTGGGTTCAAGATGCTTCAAGTAAATCATGATCCCAAGATATGCCAAGAGCATCCAAGAGCAATGGATTAGATGATTGCAGAAATCCGAACGCACCGTCCTCTCGGGAGATCTCAGGAGATGTGTGGCATTCCAACAGGAAGCAGTTGTTTGAAAAAAATAGTCGAATTGTATCGTGTTTGATACTATTTGCATGCACTGACACTATGTACATCCATGTAGCACGGGTATGATGTATGTGTATATATATATATATACATATAAATATGTAATAAACCATCCCCAAGTCACCACATGTCTTAATGGGTGGTATACACCATCCAAATGGTAGGTTTGTTATTGGGTTTCCCACATGATTTGTGATATAAACCTCCACAATCCTCATGTTCGAACTGTGGAAAGCTGCTGCTTGCCAGGGACCATGGAGCGCCGGATGACACCCCGATGATGGTGGTGGAGTCTGACCCGAAAGTGGACCGGGATGATGATGGTTAGTACTAAAACATGGGAAGATTGACCAACAAAGACTGGGGCTTTCATAGGAAAATCTCTATCAATGGGGGTTTGAAAGGGAAACTCATGGAACTAAGTGATAGATTTTTGATTGCCATGATTGATTACGAAAGATTGAGAAAATATTGTTTCTAATTCAATAGCCATCCCAAAGATAACACCGATATCCTACTGGAGTATTGGCAAATTACTGTACTATTGTTTTGGATCCCTGAATGCTGGACCTGGCTGCGAAATACAAGGAGCCCAAGCACAAATCCAAGGGGCCCTAATCTATGGTGGCCCTCAGCGTGCGGCCACCACGAAGGTCTTCAGGGGCACCATAACCTACATGAAGGGTGAATCCTAAAATCAAAACGTCCAAATGCCAACCTCATGACCCCTTAGTTTTGATCATTCAGACGTGTACCCTAAGACTTTATCCCCGTGGCTAGCTGCTTTGGGGGTCAGTTCTCCCTGCCACTGTCCAACGGGGATGTTTTGGGGACTACTATAGTTGTATCTCCTTGTACAATCACATGGAACTGGGGATCTTGCTCGTATCGAGCCATCAAACCACTCCGAGAACTGCTTGCCTTTCATGGGGGTCAAACTGCCTATGAATGACACGGCATCAGTCGCGGAATTCAGAAAACTGGCTTTAGAAATCTTTACAATACATCAATTGGTCGGTGCCTCCGCCATCTTTCGTCCTTTGGGATGATAGACCGTCGAGCACCTACGTTGCCCAGGTCTGCGACTTCTTCGCGGGAGCAGTCCATCCATGCAACGTTGGCGACCATGTTGGTTGCCCCATCCTGGGGGAAGGTTTTTGGGGTCAAGGAGATTGAAACCAATGCTGCTGGGTGATTTGAAATAAAATGCGGATAGCTTCGAAGACTGTTGTTCTAGATTCTAGAGATATGGGATGATGATCCAAATTATAGATTATGGTTTTTGTTCGAAAATGAGTTGATAAAGAAACACATGTTGATTCGATGGTAGAATATCAGTTCAGGACCAAAAAGTGAGCGGGGATGAATGGGGTTGAGTTGGGTTGTTGAGATTGGATTTGAACCCAACAAGACATTCAGAATCAATCCAAAAAAAACAGTTTTTCACCAGCATAGTGGATACAATCCTCCGGTAATTTAACATGTCAATCAGAAAACCCGAGTCTCAAAAATAGGTCAAAGAATAGACTTTATCCAATATACCAATCAACCACAACCTGCAAATTTGCCATGGTTGCTTCCGTCGCAGCGAGCAGTTCTATCTCTTTTGACACAACCCAACCAGCCCCCAAGCCTACAAACCAACCAGCCTTGCACCATCAAAACATCGACCCAGGCCAGACGAGATTGTGAAGCAACAGGCTGAGCACAGGTTTGATTGTTATGCAATGGAATTGAGGAGTATCCGCTTGTGTTCCGTGCTGACAGCGAGCGCTGCAGATGGTCTTAAATTTGATATCACAGAACAGTATCTAATAATCAATTGTATTCTGTTTTCATGGATTTTGAATTGATCAATTTTGCCACCACCATGTTGGATTGCCTGAGGGTTGTCAGTGCGTCTTCCAACAAAAAGTTTTCGGGACATCTCCCAAGCACGTGTGCATTCGAGTTGTTCACCCCTATGAGTTCATGCTGGTTTTGCAGTTGCAGTGTGTATAGACAATTGGCTTAGTTGGTTATACATGATTATACGGACGTATTATCAGAAAATGGCGATCCTGAAATGATGACAAGCATGGAATGATACAGTCGCCAAGAGTCAACAGTTGTTCCTTTCTCTGCCAGTTTGGCAGCGGTGGGCCTGTTTTGATCATTCTTGGTGCGGAAGCCAAGCACATCCTGTCAGAGTGACCATTGGTGCATGGATCTGTGGCTGCTTAACCCCCTCTTTGTTATTCTTTGTTGATTTTTCTTTTTGGGATTTTACTTCCCAATACTTGGAGAGTATATATATATATTATATACATGATATTTTATCATTATAGTATTATAGTATTGTAGTATTATAGTATTGTAGTATTGTAATATTATAGTATTCCATTTTCGAAAAAACTATCATAGTACTACAGGATTGTAGTATTATTGCATTATATGGTATTATTGCATTATATAGTATTATTGCATTATAGTATTATTGCATTATCTAGTATTATTGCATTATACATTATTGCATTATATATTATACTATTATAGTATTATTATAGTATGGTAGTATTACAACCTTACAATACTATAATTGAATGTAATAATGTAATAATATTTAATACAATACTAATAATACAATATTAGCGTATTATATTATAGTACTAGTATATTGAATATCATTGTATTAAAACCTTGAATAATAGTATGGGACTATCATAATCCATAAACTGAGAATCCCTACTAATCAACTAGGACAATGGAATGATTCAATGTGGTCTAAAAATGGTGCGATTTCACGACGGAAAGTCTTCTAGCTCATCCTCCTCCCATACAGAACTCATTTGCTCACTTCGTCACTTCGACTGAGGCCCCACAGCCAATTTCCCTGCGCATTTGGATCGCTTGCAGCGGAGCGGAGAGCTTCAGAAGGACATTCCAGCACCCAAGCGGCGGCGCTTGACAGAGGCCGCAGGTTCCGTGGACTTTGGACATGGAGTCTGGAGTTGGACAGTCCATCCTATAGGTTTAACTTGCGCGGTATTTATCCATTCTTGAATTGGACCATTCCTCCCAGTTTGCTTTGTATAGGTGATTTACATCTTGAAATGGGGATATTCCATGATATTCCGTTGCACGGCCACATCTTAATCCCCAATATAACTCCAATTCTATCCGTATACATATATATATATACACATACACAAGCATAAGGTACCTCCCCTCAATGTCCCCTAATGATAATCCCATATAATCCCATGTATCGCTATAATGAGTGTTGGTTTTTGGAGGTACCCACACTCAGGGAAAGCAGAACCCTCAATTTCATGACCACAGGTAGCTCAACTCTCTGCTGATGCTGCTGATGCTTGACAGGGCGCCGATGGGGTCACGGCTACCGCTCGACAGCGAGAAGATCTGCAAAACTTCGCTGGATCAGGGTCTGAAATGTTTTCTCAACATATGGGCATGGCCGAAAATATGTGGAGAAACAACTTTTCCGAAGACAGCAAAGGACAGTCATGCAGAAGGCATGTTTTGCTGCCCAGAATGATCCTTTGCATGGAGTGCAGGACATTTTGGGTAGCTCTGAATTTCCCAGGGACAACCTTTCCAAGGACAGCAAAGGACAGTCATGCAGAAGGCATGCTTTGCTGCCCAGAATGATCCTTTGCATGGAGTGCGGGATCATTTTGTTTCTGGCGGATGAGCACCAACGTCGCTGATAGGCTGATCTCAGCACGAAAAGGAACTTTAGCAGCTTAGGGCAAACCGCATGGAGAGTCTCTCTTGCATGGCTATATCTACAGCGAAACGCGGTCTTTTGCATTTGAATTTATGGGCAGTGTGTCACTGTGTTGCTGAGAGGTTTACAGTATTTGTACTTGTATTGGACTGTGTAATGCATTATAAAATAGATAGTACAGGCGGTACAAGAGTTGATTTGATCCTTTCAGAAGGAGCTTTGATGCCACTGCAAGCTTGGAATGGCTTGGATGATTTTGGCAAAGTTGTGAGCAAACACGGAAGCTCCGCAGCCATTTTTGTCATTTTTTCGAGACTCACGCGGCAGTTGCAGTCGGCCTGCCTTCGCAAGAAACATGCCGGACTTCAAGTTGGCAGTGGACAAGAACAACAAGGCAACAGAATTGGCGTTGCTTCGCGTATGTGGCACGGTTCAGCAGAATCCGCACATGAGGGCATTCTGGGCTTCCACCATTTCCTGCTTCCTAGCCTTCTTGGGCTGGTTTGCCCTGGCACCTTTGGCGCTCGAGGTGGCCACCAGCATGGGCACGTGTGAGAATCAACTTTATCCACCAGAAGACAACCCCAAGCGGGTGGCCTACCTGAAGTACAAGTCACTCAAGACAGGCAAAGCGTACTGCCAGTAAGACGTTTTTGGTTCTTCTGCTTCATCTACGAAATGATTTCGTTGCATTTTTGGAATTTGCCCCTTAAAAGCCAGTGCGCGAAGCTGCAGGTGGATGCAATATCACGACAAGTACAACAACAACCTCATGGGCATGCTACCACTGGTGCCAGGTTTGCCAGTTGCACTAACAGAGCACATTGACCGTGCGGAGGACAAGCAGTTGCTGCGAGGTAAGACTGGCATCGTGCACTCCTGGGTGTGGCCCGAAGGTCAAGCTCGCCCGTCCATTGTGTATGTCGAATTCGAAGGTGCGGAGTGGCAACTGGAAGGTTTGGAGGAGCCGGGCGTTTAGAGGGAAGCCGGTACGGAGAACTTTCGGTGAATGATCATTAATTTGGCCTTCCTGATACATCGTCTTTGCTCCTCGCAATATCGACCAGGCACGTGATCTTTGTGTGAGGATGCGGCGTGTAAAGGGCATCAATCCTGAGTGGCGACTTCTACAACCTGCAGCTTTGAGGGTTCAAGCGAATATGTGGGCCAACACAAAACCAGAAATTCATCAGAGTTAGATCCTTTTGTTTTCCATAGATATCATTGCGATCAATTGAATTGTTTCGGAATCCTTGAGAAGGACAATTGCTCTTATCCGAATCCAAAGCAGCAGTTTGCCTGGGTCACACCTGGGGGACAGCAGCTCCCACCAGTATGAGTGAAAATCCAATGTAGGAATCTTGTACAAGCAGGTGGAAGTGAGGGATGCGTGCTGAATCAGAAGAAATGAACCTTTCTCATCCTTTCTCTCCTTCAACAATTGGTATATTTGGATATTTATATTCTGATGGTAAATTGGTGATCAATATATTACATAGAAATTTCTGTGCTGATATGGGGCAGGTCCTAGATAAACGGAGATCTTTATTCTCAGGGGGTCGATTTTAAAGATATTTTTTAATTTTGCCAATTTTTATTTTATTTTATTTAAATCATAATATATCTAATATTTTTTTCTAAAATAATTAATATAAAATTATATTTTTTTAAAAATATTTTATTGATTCTAAATATATTATTATTATAAAATATTAAGAATATATATTTAGATAAATTATATTTTTTGATATATATATATTTATATTAATATATTAAAATATTAATTTAAATATAATTTAAAATTTTTTTATAAATATAAAATTTAAATTTATAAATATATATATATATTTTAAAAAATATAATTATAATAATTTAAAATTATATAATTATTAAAAATATATATAAATAATTTTATAAATAATATATATAAATAATATATATATAAATATTTATATATATATAATTTATATAAATTTATATAAATTATATATATATATATGTATGATACAGCGTTGGTTACCTTTCCCCCTTACCATGGGGATGTAATATAATTCGTGGTTTGGGCGGTTTTGGGCTTATGAGACGTTTTTTTTTTGGTGCTTTTGTAAAGCTGATGTAAAGCTGACTACGCATCGTAATGGTGCGGCGCAGCCCGCGTAGTCCGGCGCAGCCCGCGTAGTCCGCGCAGCCTGCGCAGCCTGCGCAGCCTGCGCAGCCTGCATTTCCATTATATTTCCTAAATATTTTCCGTAATAATATTAATTTATTTTAAATTATTTAATATTCTTACTTTTAGCTTGGGATATCATAATTTTTTTTTTCATATTTAATTATTAAAAAATTATTATTTTTATTATATTTATTGTATACTATATTTTCCGATATATTTAGGTGGGGTACTTAAGCAAACCATTATATAATATACGGAATCAAATATTATGATATTTTTATTATTAAGGATCCTAGATTATAGTCGATCTAGCCCGATTCCAGCCTAAATATATAAATATCATTCACTATCTTATTCATATCTCGTTTAACTCTCGTTCGAGGCCACCTTTTAGGGTTCATTTTAGTTGAAATATACCGACTCCTGAGCCCCACTATGTATAGCATAGGTAGTAGGTCTTATGTAGGCATGCCGTAGCTATGAGTACCAACGTAGTTTTAAGTAGATACACCCCAATGTGTACAGTTTGCACCTCATACCTAGAAGCGTTAGGTATGTAGTATAGCCATAGCTTATTCCAGGGTTTAGTTTCTATATCCAACAACCACCGGGTATGGGTTATAAACTTACCGCTGGTTGACGCTTGGCTCAAGTGCCTTGTGAGCAAAAGGTGCTTGTCACATGTGCAGGGTTTGCCGGACTAGTTTCCCCCTTTTCTTTTGGGTGGCTGGTTCGACCCCCTGTTTAACTGGTTATCAGCCGTAAGGCTTTTGTTGGGGAACCTAATCCGGTAAAACTTGCCATAGGCCCTAACTTTGTTTTCGTACTTCACTGCTCATCGTTGCATGCCCTTAGAAGGATCCGGTGAGGTCGCTGACGATTCCGTCGCGACTGAAACTCCAGCGGGTGGAGCTGAGGCGGTCGCATCTGCTGCAGAAGACGTTGAGCAATCAGCTCCGTTGCCTGCCGGATCGATAGCTGAGGCCTCTACCTCCTGGGCGGATCTGTCTGAGGTACAAGCGCCCGTGCCTTCTGGTTTCGACTCCATTGTGACAGACTCTGCAGATCCCCAAAGATCACTGGTAGAGGTTAAGGAGGAGATCCACGAGGCCGAGAGCATCAGTGCGGTAATTTCAGCAATTGGCTTGCCAGAGGAGGCCGCCGACGATCCCGTCGCGACGGAAGAAACTGGGGTTGACACTTCACTTCAAGATCAGTCATTTTTGGAACTACCTTCTGATTTGGGTAACCCAGCGGAAGCTGCTTTCACGGACATTGATCGAGCAAAGGAGGAAGAAGTAGATCCTCAACAAGATTCTTCGACTCTTCTGGAACAGGCCGAGTGCGAGGTTGACACAACAGATCCAGCAGAAGAAGACCAATAACAGGTTGAAACTGCTGATCTTTTGGGTTTAGGTAACGAGGCGGATCCAGTAGGAGAAGCATCCGTTGCATCCGAACCATCTGCATCCGTGCCTGAGCCTGCGGTCACTGACACATCTGGTGTCGCGACAGAAGCCAACACTAGTTGCCCCGATCAAATAGTCCCACCACCAACTAGCCCTAATCTTGTTGACCCAGGTGCCGATCCTATCCAAGTAGGACATTCCCCCGCTAGTTCATCAACAGCCCATCGACCAAGGATTCGATCCAGCAGGGGTGGTGCCACAACCAGGTGGCAAGAAGCAAAGCGAGCTTGGTGGAACGACTTCGAGGCATACCAAAATTGGCTTTACCATAACTCCGGA
>CAMXCT020001579.1:0-32957 GCA_947184155.2 Cladocopium goreaui | reverse complement strand
CCAAAATTGGCTTTACCATAACTCCGGAGGGGATATCGTAGGTGGCTTTTGGTTAAGAAAGATTCCTTACGAACAAGCCGACGAAAGCACTCGCTGGTTGATAGCTCTTCATTCAAGACTTGTTGAGGAGTTCCCAACATCACAGTGTTTAGCTTTAGCCTACCAGATCCTCATCCCTTACAAAGAGTGGGCTCACATCCACGGTTTGGACAGGCGCAGAGGTACTTCACACGCCGAACAAGTGATAAACTCTGGTGATCTACCCCCAAAAAGGATCATTAACCAACGTATCTTAGGGGCAGAGCACCCGCGCCCAGAAGAGTGGGATAGGTATTATAGATACATAGGCCCACAGCAGCAACCCCGTCCGAAAGCGGTAAGGCCTGCTGCCGCAACATCCGTTGCTGGCGCGGCAAGTGGAGGCACAGATCCGACTCCGGTCCAGCAAGGACCCAAAGAGCCTGGGCACCCACCGCCGAACTGGCAACCTTCCTTGAGAAGGCCACCTGAGCCAGCAGTGCCACCGCGTCCAAGGGTTACTGTCTCTGTCCATCCAGTCCCACAAGCACCAAAGTCAGATTCTCAAGGGGTCGCTGCCTTTGGGCGCGACGTAGCACCAGTCCCAGTTGCTAGCCCTGCTAAGCCACCAGCTAAAGCTAGGCCTAAAGCTCCTGATTCTAGTGCCACAACCCTTGCAGATAGAATTCAAAGTTTGCCACCTCCACCTAATAACATTCCCCCTAGTCCGCCCGCTCATAAACAACCACCCTTACCACCACCACCATCTCATCCGCCGCCAACTGCACAGGAGCTCGCTGCCCGCAGTTCCCAACCAGCAGAGGCGCGAGAAGAGACTGCTCCAGGGGATCCCAACGATCCACCGCCTGAAGAGGAGCAGTGGGTGGAGGAAGAGGAGGAAGAGGAAGTTTTTGAGGAGGACCAGGTAGTTGAAGTTGAGGTTGAGGCTGAAGCAGAACCTGAATTCCCTGACTTTACCACAACAGAACACGGCCGTGAGATTTCCACGCGCCGTCGTAGGCCTAAAAGAACTAGGTCCAATCCGCCATTGCCTGTCAATCTAGTCCCAAGGGAAACCCGTGAACGAATCGAACTTAGTCAAGAGCTTTATAGAGCCCGTGCCAAAACCGGTGTTTCTAGAAGACCTCTTGCTTTAAGACCCCAAGTGCACGGTTACCCCGAAATTAGAATTGACTCCGCTGGCACCTGGGCTAGGGTCGCTGATCCTCCGATCGCGTACGCGCCGCAGACTTTGCCGTTTATTGTTCCTCACGCCGAGGCACCAGAGCTTGGGGTCAACCCACACGAGCTTCCCGACTCGTTGTGGCGTGATCCTGCACTTAGATCCCATCGGACTGTTCTTGGTTCAAGTAATTTAGACCCCAATAGTGTCTATAATATTTCCACCAATAACCCCGATACCGAATCTGAGGGCTCTGAAACAGCTGAGACTCGAACCGCCAGGTTTGTTTCATCAGGTCAGGCATTTGTCGGCCAGCAAGAACCATTCGACGCTGGCTTTGCTGAGCGCACCCCTGCCCGTCCAATTGAGTCTCCACCAAAGAGACAACGCCCTAACATAAGAACCTCTCAAATCCAACGTGATAAGCCGGCACAGCCCAGAAAAGATCCAGTTTCTGCTGCGCTAACACCACCTGCAGCCCCTACAGTACCATCTTTGACTGTTCCCCCATTAAGCAGTTCTAGTAGTTCAGCTTATCCTCCCTGGAGGCAGTCTTTGCAAAGTGCTGGGACTGGGGTCGCTGACACAGCCCGTGTCGCGACAGAAACTGCATCAGAGCCAGCCGGCTCTCCCGTTGCGCGATCCAGGTCAAGAGCACCCTCAGCCGAAACTGCGCCCGCAGTTGCTGCCAGAACATCAAGGGGAAGGGAAGTACCAATTTCAAATAAGATTTCATCTAAGTCTCGCAAAAGAGCTAGTTCCGTTCCTGTGCCAATCCGTGCAAAGGGGGCTGCTGTCCCCGACACGCCCCAAAGGCCAGAACCTTTACCACCAGCTCCAGAGAAAAAGAAGAATCTGCCTTGGAAACATCCACCTGTGCACATTGCACCTGCGGCACCTGCTGCACCTGCTGCACCTGTGGTAATTCCCCCAAGACCTAATAGGCCTGTTCCCCCTAATCCAGCTAATCTCAAGCCCGTAAAACCTCCTCCGCCAGGAATCGAGAGGGCAAGACCTGCTGGCCAATCGTCCCGAGATCCTCCATCACTTGATCCCGAAGGACAACAGCAACAGCAAGAGGCACCAAGCTCAGGATCCGGCCTTGCACCCCACGTCCGTGGGCGGCCGTTACCTGATCCAACACCAGATCGGCCAGAGGGGGTCGCTGGCTCTATGCCGCGACATTACCAGCACCAACCCAACTTAGTCTCTAAGGTAGTCCACGTTAATACATCCAACATAATTGTTTGTATCGACTGGCACGATACCATTGACCAAGCTCTCAACCCCATTGGTGAATTGTCTTCCCATTTAGTTGATAAGCTTCGGACATTGACTAGGATTGCTGGTAATCAAATCGAGTTCCACATTGTGTCATACGCCGGCCAATCTAAGATTGAGAGCACCCGAGCCGGTGCTGAGCACGTGATTAGCCAATTGATCGCTGAAGGTTTGCCGTTTAGAGAATTGCACCTGGCACGCTTTCCTTGCGGAAGGCAGGGCAAATCATCTATCATCTCCGCACTCCAAGCACATTGTCTCATCGACGACCGATCTGACATTATAAACGAGTGCAAGCAACTCGGCATTAAAACCATCCGGTCAGAGGGGCGTTCCGACAGGGAACTCTGCTGGATTGCAGAGGTAGAGGACTGGATCCGACACGAGGGCATCAGCTATATCCTGCACGCCCGTCGTCCAGTTCCTCTTGCGAGCAATCAATTTTACCCCAACTTTGGGGGCCAGGACGATCGCACACTTTGGTAGACCCTGGCACAAGTCCAGCGGTTCTACAGCATCCGATAGGCTTTCAACGCCGAGGTAGCTGAGCTTGCTCGCTACGTTCGTCGGTCTGTCCTTGTCGCTTGCCAAGTGTCCTTTGTCCAATTGCCTTTTGCCTTTTGTTTTTAGTTCAGTGTTGTTTTGCGGTCAGAGCTAGGGTCATTACCGCTAGCGAAGCCGTATTGCATCCGAACTTCAACACAATTTGAATTAGTTTCAATTGCACTTTATTATCTTAATATCCAACTTGCGAAGACTTTGTTGGTTGAGGTAGTATTGTGCTGCATTGGTCTTTTGTCCCATCACTGCAAACTTTTGCTTGGGACGCTGAGCAAAGCTCGCGTTGGATCACATCATTGCAGTTGAGCGCAAAAGTTCAGCCGAGTTTGGGTCAAGATGTCAGGTATTTCTCCCCCTTCTGATCCTAGTTCATCTAACAGTAGGTCAAGGAGTAGTCCTGAAACTTCTAATCCAAATGCAACAAGGGTCCCGGCGGTTGTTACCTCCCTGGTTCCAAGAAGAATCCAGTTGCCTTCAACTAGGGATGCCATGCGTGTTGATGAGTCATCTGATACTAGTGTGGAAGCATCTCAACAAAATAGATTTAGGCAAAGGGGTCCCCATGGTCCAAACCCAAGCAATAGTCCTGATGAAGATAATCCTGTAGACCTTAGTGCACCCCAAGCCACTTTCCTTGCGGGTGCTGCTGTAACCCAAGCGCACCATGCCGCCACTATCGCAGACCATGCTAGTAATGTTGCCATCCAATCCCAATTAGAAGCCTTCCAAGCTAGACAAGTCATCGCACAGCAGCAATCCGACTTTGGTCAGGTCGCTGCAGAAATGCGCGACGCAGCGACAATGGCCATCTTGCACAACCAAGAGGAAGCCTATGCCGCTTTGGCTGAGAGGGACAGGGGTTCGGAGTTGTTTGAGCATAACCTCACTCAACAGGCCCAACAATTTGTTTTGGGGGCTAGGCAGCAGGCCCAGCAGGAAGTCTTAGAGAGTCAAGCGGTTTTGCAACGGGAAGCCCAACAATTTGTGGAATCTAATGTTAGACCACTTCAACAACAAATCAATTTGGGTAACCAACAATTGGCCACTCGGGAAGTTGAAATAACTGAAAGGGATACTAGGATTGCTCTCCTTGAGCAACAGCTGGCAGAAGCCAGGCGCCAACACAACTTGGCTGTAGCATCCCCGGTTCCAGTTTCCCCCATTTCAGGTTCTGCCCTCATGGATTTACTTGCGGATATTCCCCAAGGAAATATGGGTCAAAGGGTCATTCCTGAAGATGAGCAAACTATGGAAAACTTCGATTTATTTGAGGGTTATGTTCCAGCTCCAGCTCAAACACCAGATGTTCGTGCTAGGCCTTTTGGTTCCCCACAAAATATTTCAGTTCCCCTGCAAGAGGTCGCAAATCCAATGGTTGTAGAGGCAACTACTTGGGCCACCCCCAGGGTTTCTGTTGGCCAATCATCCCATGAAGTAGCACCAAATGTTGTTCCGACCATGCCTCAATCTTTTCACCCTCCGGGTGCCACACCCGTGACTGTTATGGCGAGCCCCCAACCTGCGGAGTTGGCAGTTGCCAACTTGTCCATGCCAGCAAATGCCATGGTACCTAGCGCTAATGTTGCAAGTGGTTCGAATCCAACAGAATCAGCTTTAGTCCAACAACTTTTAGCTGAAGTGGGCAGATTGACCAATGCATTGCAATTGCAACAACAGCAGCTTCAACAGATGCAACAACAACAATCACAGCAGCTTACTGCCCATGCACCCCTGCCGATAGCACCTCCGTGCACGCCCCCAAAGGGCGCTGCTGCTAGCGCACCGGGCTTAGGTCCAACCAATGCTAGTGCTGCGGGCACTCCCTGTGCAAACTCTCGTTTTGGGTCCATAGGTCGTGCACCTCCACCGCAGCAGGTGTTGCCGCCAGGGTTGCCGCCACTTCCGTTGGCGCAACAGGGTTTAGTTGTTGACAATACCACATCTTATCACCATATTGGTTCTGCTAATAGATCAGTTGATTCAGGTAGCTCAGAGTCCTCCTCGGATTCTGGTGAGTTTCACTCAGTGCGTGCCCCATTAGTCCTTACCGAGTGTAGGATTTGTGGTGACCTCCATGAAGAGATCGAATGCCCGCATCTTACCATGAACCAACCCTATTTAGCCCCACAGCCACCTGCTGTTAACTACGCGGATGATGAAGAAGATACCATTAGGGTAAAATCCTTAGCTGACATGGTTTTTCCGAATCCACCAGAGAACGCAGGTCAAGCCCGTGGATATATCAATCAGGTGTTGATGTCAATAGGCAAACTCCAAAAGACCCCCGGTAATGAAGTTTCCCAATGGGCCCAAGAGTGCCTAACCATTGATGAAGCTGTTCTTCAAGCCGATCCTAGGTACCCCCGCACCGATCGAGAGATCGCTTCTAGGCTCATAAAGACCTGTAAGCGCGGTAGGTTTGGTCTTGTTTTTCAGCAAATGGTAGAAGCAGAGCGCGCAGCTAGTGGTGCAATGCCTTGCGGGCGCGCGATGTTGCGTAAAATATTCAAACACTTTCAACTCGAGCGTGACCGCATTGGCATGCTTGGAGAGCGAAATCTGTTATCCCTTAGGGTCGCTGGTAACACGGTAGCTGACTTAGAGGCCTTTAGGGATAAGTATATTTACGTGATGTCTACCATTCCCTTAGAGGATTTACCGCGACAACAAACGCTGTTTAACCATCTCATCGACGAGCTAGAGCGCAATGCCGTGATCGCCCCAAAAGTTGTTAAGGCTAGGGAAGCCCGACTAGATAGCCATCGTCGCACCACAGACTGGTTATGGTCTAAGGTTGAACTTGCCATCCAACTTGATCAGCAGAAGCGTAATCGTGCTGAGTTTGATAAGCAGCTGAAGTTGAAGCCTGCTGCTGGCTATGCTGGCACGCAACAAACCCCCGATGATAAAATCGCTGGTGCCCCTGCACCAACCCCTAATCCCAAAGGTAAGGCTACGCCTAAGAACCAGGGTTCAGGGGGGGGTAATCCTCAACCAAAGAAAACCCCTAAAAAGGAGGACGTGAAGGCAGCTCCTGCCCCGAAAGCGAAGCCTAAGGCCAAGCCATCCGGTCCAAAGCCGCTTCCGCCCAACCGAAAGGGCAACACGACCCCGCGTGGGGAAGAAGCTAGGAAAGTCGCAAATATGAGCGCTTCCGAAAAGGCCAAAACCCCTTGGATGTTCTATGCGTACAATGCATGCAAAGCTAAGTCGTGCGCGTTCCTCCACTCAGACACCAACAAGTATAAGGGACCTCCTCCTAGAGCACTTGGTAAAAGCGGTAAAGCCTCTGCCAAAGCTGCTGCTAGTATGGCAACTGTCATAATCCCAGAGGTCGCTGCCGATGGCGCGACTAATAATCCTGACCCCATCAATGCCATGCCAATGAAGGCCTCCAAATCCATCCCTTGGCTTTGGGACACGGCCGCAGGTCGACACTTGCTTGGACGCCAAGCCCTCACACCGGCCATGAAGGAGCACTTGCAACAATCACCCAATCCTGTTGCTTTTGCTACCGGAGGTGGCAGCCAGCCTGGCCAAGAGTCACTAGCCTTTAATGGAAGTAAGATTCTTGAAGGTGAAGAGGTCTATGTCCTTAAAGAATGTCCTCCCGCACAAAGCATTGGTAAGACTGTCATTGATAAGGGTTACATGTTTGTCTGGGATCCTAGAGAGAATGTCCCCTACTTGATAGCTCCAGAAAATATCAACAGGTGTAGGATGAAAGTTCCCCGGAATGCTAGAATCTGTGCATCTAGGGTAGTTGAATATGTTCCCCAGTATGATGAAGAGTTGACCCCACGTCATTTTGTGCCCAGCGAGCACCTTGCTCCTGTTTCAACTGCCGTGCCAGCTCCACCTGTGGAAACTGATGCTCCCGCTGACGATGAAGAAGATCCTAATGACCCTGGCTATGCCCCTAGCTTTGGTGGTAGTGACCTTCCTAGTCCTTCAGAATTAGATGAAATTCTAGATCCCGAGCCTGTTGAGGACGCCGCTGGGTCCCCTAGCGCGTCGGAGCTTAAACACCCAATGGATGATAAGCTTTTGGTAGAGCTAGGTGATGGTGAGCCGCCTAAGGATGAAGTTCTAAAGCAGCAAGCCACTAGCCCTGAACATGTGCGCACCCATTTTCCCAAAAATCCCTACTGTCCTTTGTGCCATATAGCAAAAGATACCGCCATGAGGGTTTCACATGTCAAAGATGGCAAAGCCGATGATTTTGTTGATCCCCCAAAGCAGCCGCTGGAACAGCTCGCTACTGATGATGTTATCTTAGCTAAAGGGTCCGAACACCTGGGGGTAGGCATAGGGGGAATAAGGTCGCATCATGTCATCCGCGATGCGTACTCTGGTGCGCGTGTTGCATACCCATTATCTAAACGTACTGCTGACGCGCATGCTCGCAACTTTAGGCATTTCTTAGGATTGCGTGGATCAGAGCTCACCCCCCGAACGTTCATCAAAATGGACGAAGCAGGCGAGCTTGAGCAGGCGGCACATGCCGTGGGCATGGTTCCAGAAACCTCGTTGCCGAACAGATGGCCCCACAATGCCATCCTCGAGAGAGATGTTCGAGAGGAGAAAGAATGTTGCCGCACTGTTCACCTCCAATCTGGCCTTCCCTATGAGTATCACACATATAGCTATCCATATGCTTGCCTTTCAATGTCATTCGACAAGCCTTCAATAGCCGACCCCGACAAAACCCAATGGGAGTCGCTTACTAGGAATAAGTTTGATGGCATGAGGTTATGCTTTGGTCAATTAGTGTATTACCGTAGGAAGTCACCCACCAAAAGGACTTTGGAGCCCAACATGTCACCTGGTCTATTTTTGGGTTGGAGGATTGATCCTGGTTTCCGATATAGAAATATCTTAAGGGTGTTAGATTACCAAGAGTATCGCACTAGAGGTGGGAATTCAGCCGTTGATGTTCCAGAAGCGGAAATCTTTGTCCCTGAAGGTGATCCTGTTTTTCCAGTAGGTTTTTCACGCCACCAAGCTCTCGTCAGGGGGGATAACCCAGATGATCTTAAGTTGCCTGAATATGCCTTAAAGGATGTGCCCTTCCCCAAGGAGGGCGGAATAGCCTCACTCTCTACACCAGGTCTCAAAAGTCGTTCTGTTTATATAACCGTAGACCGTATCCTTAAGTGGAAAGAGACCCCCTGGTTGCAAAGGCTGCACTGGCCATTCACGCGTGCACACCGATGAGTGCAGAGCCCGCTTCTCAATGTTGGTTGAAAAAGAGAAAGAAGCCGAAAAAGAAAAGAAAGCTCCACCTCCCACAAGTGAGACAGAAGCAGAAGACAGGGATGATGAAGCACATGGCATCATCTTCCAGGGTGAGGATCTGCCTGATCCCGATCCGATACCATCTCACCTCTCTGCAGAGGACAGAGCACTGGTTGAGGAAATCTTCATAAGAGGTGAGGTACCAGGGTCGTCCGAACCCAGCGCTCCAGCCGAGCCTGCTGTTTCTGTTTCTGGTGTAGCTATTCTTCCCCAAGTTGCCAATCGATGTTCCGACCTATGTCAAAAGTCGCTGCCTGTTTTTGGTTGCCCCGCTGTAGGTAAGCCAACTAACCGCGATAATCGTAGGAGTCGGAAAGCTGCCAAGAAAGCTTCCAGACCCAATGCCAAGTCAACCATGTTTGAATTTGCTTATTCTGAGGACTCCCAGATGGGTTTTACTCACCAAGAATATGGCATTAATCATGTTAAACTTTGTAAGGATAGGATAGACCTGGGATATGAGTTACAATGTGAGCAACTAGATTATCAGATAGATGAAGCAGCTAAGGTTGCACCTCCACACATGTGGGCCTCTATCCCTTGCACATCCGGATCCCCTTGGCAGTACATCAATAGGAAGAGGGGTGGTGCCGCATTCATTAGGAAGCTTGCCCACCAGGTCAAAGAGTCCAAGCGGTTGTTTAAGAGTTTTCCAAACGCGCTGAAAGGGTTCTCAATCATGGTGGTACTGTAACGTTTGAATGGCCAAGACCTTGCTCTGGCTGGAAAAGGCCTGACGTTGTAGCGTTCTTTGAGAAGCATCCCCAGTTTATGACCGTTGGTTTTGAAGGGTGTACCGTAGGTTTAACCGACAGAAATGGTTATCCCATCAAAAAGCCATGGAAGCTCAAGGCCACTTCTCCCCGAATTGTAGAGGCGTTTCAAGATATGCGGTGTCGATGCCAGCAACCTCATTCCAGATGTGAGGGAGCTGAGACCACTCGCTCCGCAATGTATCCGCCCCAAATGACTAATCTAATTGCGCAAGCTTTGTATCCCTCAAAATGTGCCCAGCAGTCCGTTCCTGCTATGCCTTGCCGACCGGCAACCAGCGAGCCTCAACCCCATAGGGAAATTGAGCAGCACCTTAAGCATGTATCCCCATTAGCTGGTTTTGAAGATTTAGCCCTAGCTGTTGAATCAGACCCCACTGCTAATAGGTTGGTTACAGAACTTCTTGACCACGAACAATTGATCGCTCAAGCCTTCCACCTGGAAGACCCTAAGGCGCCAACGCCTGAGATCAAAGCAATGGTCACTAAGCTCTTATCCCGTGCAGAGATGCTGTCCAATCCCAAGGCCCTCGAGGCAATCCGCGCCGAAGCCGATGGTTTGGTTAAGGCTGGTACTTGGGATCTTAGCTCGGTCCGCGAGAAGGAAGATGTACGCAAAGAAGCTAAGGCTTCGGGTGTGTCAGTGCACTTTGGTCAGCTCATGACCATCGCGTCCATTAAATTCTACGAGCTTGCAGACCACCTTCACAAAATGAAGGGGCGCATTGTGTACAGAGGAAACTGCGCAAAGGACGAACATGGTGCAGCCGCGGTTTACCAAGAACTCGGCGCAAACCCCACCTCCGTCCAAGGGCTAAACGCCTGCTTGGCGTACGGGTCGCTGCCGGGTAACCGCGCGACGGCTGCAGATGCAGTCAAAGCTTACGTCCAAGCACTGTTATCTTCCAAATACAAAACCTGGATTGAGCTTCCACCGGAGCTCCGCCCTAAGTATTGGAAACAACAGTTTGTTAAGCCCGTAGTCCTCTTAATTAAAGCCTTATACGGTCATCCTGATGCCGGAGGCCTGTGGGAATAACACTTGAAAATCATCATCAAGAACCTTGGTGGACAGGAAGTTCCAGAATACCCAGGAAATTTTTACTTCCCAGATACAAAGTTACTTCTGTCAACTTATGTAGACGATTTGACTCTGGCTGGCCCCGCCGACCAGCATGATGCATTCTGGAGTAAGTTAACTTCTGTGGTAGACATCGAACCCCCAGAGCCCATCTATAGGATTCTTGGGCGCAACCATGTTGTTACCCCACTTTCCAAGACCGAAGGTCATGAAAAATGTGCAGCCTTCCAAGCCCAAGATGGCATGGTTTTTGATATGGCAGACTACGCTCAGCAGACCGTAGATTTGTATAAATCAATAATTGGTGTCACCAAACTCAAGCATGCAGCCACGCCGTTTCCATCTGAGGGATCCATCACCATTGAAGATGATGAAACTAAAGGGGAACTAGCTCCAAATGCATGTAAGATTTTGATGAGAGCCCTTTGGTTAGGTAGACTTGCACGTCCCGACATCATCAAGCCTATCAATGATCTGGCCACAAAGGTCCAGTCGTGGTCCAGGGGGGATGATAAGAAGGTCCTAAGATTAATCCAGTACATAGCCTCAACACCACACTACAGGTTAGTAGGTACCATTCAGGACAAGCCTGAAGACCTAGAGCTCAGATTGTTTGTCGATGCCGACTTCGCCGGCGACAGATCAACTGCACGCTCAACCTCTGGTGGCTTTTTGGTTTTAACTGGCCCTAGTTCCTTCTTCCCATTTGCATGGATTAGCAAGCGCCAAACATCCACTTCTAGATCGACCACGGAAAGCGAGGTTGTTAGTTTAGCCCATTCGCTTTATCAAGAAGGCTTGCCTGCCTTACAGTTATGGGAGCTGTTGCTTGCACGCTCCGTAACCCTTAAGGTCCACGAAGATAACCAAGCAACAATCCTAGTTGTGAAGAAAGGATATAGTCCCAAGCTTCGCCATACAACTAGAACACACAAAGTTAATTTGTCTTGCCTGTCTGAAGTCTTCAGAGATGACTCTGCCGAGATAGAGTACACCCACACCGATGACCAGGCGGCAGACATATTCACCAAGGCATTGCCTCCACACAAATGGGCAGCAGCACTAATTCTTCTAGGAATCCGTACTGACCTTCCCTTAGACCTCAAATCCAAAGCCTAACTCGCTGTGAACGTCCATTCACGCGACAGTAGCTGCTTAGGATACTGCCAGTGCGCAGTGCGTGTGGAACAGGCGAGGGGGGAGTTGAAATATACCGACCCCTGAGCCCCACTATGTATAGCATAGGTAGTAGGTCTTATGTAGGCATGCCGTAGCTATGAGTACCAACGTAGTTTCAAGTAGATACACCCCAATATGTACAGTTTGCACCTCATACCTAGAAGAGTTAGGTATGTAGTATAGCCATAGCTTATTCCAGGGTTTAGTTTCCATATCCAACAACCACCGGGTATGGGTTATAAACTTACCGCTGGTTGACGCTTGGCTCAAGTGCCTTGTGAGCAAAAGGTGCTTGTCACATGTGCAGGGTTTGCCGAACTAGTTTCCCCCTTTTCTTTTGGGTGGCTGGTTCGACCCCCTGTTTAACTATTTTTCTCCATATTATTGTCGGATTTTGATTTTTTATTCCCATTGGCCCTTCCCCTTTTCCCTTCCTATGAAATATGCAAAAATATGATTAATAAGTTAATTTTATTTTTATTGAAAAATAAGATGGAAATCTCATAATTATTTATAATGAAGCTTCCTGAATCAAAATGGCCGTATATACCCGATATTATTGCGATCGTATGGTGCTTTATATTCTGAAATTTTATCTCGTATAAATATTTTATTTTATTCGCTGAAACACTTTCACCAACTGGCATCACAGGAGACATGCAACAAGTTATGGCTAAAAGAAAATGGTCCAAGTGCAGGTGGTGTTCGGGGTGGTCGGTGGGTGTCGCTGAAGAACGAATGCAAAGGGCAACCCTCCCTGCCCACCACTCGGACCGAAAGTTTCCGAAACAGGCGTTTCAGATCCATCTTCATAAAACTAAGTGACATGTTCGCTGAAACACTTTCACCAACTGGCATTACAGGAGACATGCAACAATGCAAGCAGCTTGATTGTTTTGCAGCTGGGAGATGTCACGCAGCCTTCTCCCCCACTTTCCATATCTGCGTGACCAACTCCTGTAGTTGTTTCTCAGCAACATCAGAAACGTCAATTGCATTGTTCAGTAAAGGGATATTTGTCAGACCTCTTGACGGTGGGTCTGCGACATTACTCTTTGATGGAACCCTTGCAATCCAGATCATCGCATGGAGTTGGCTCTCAATCCTTGCAAAAGCTTCGGCCATCATGTCCACACAAGGATTGTCTGAAATACCTCTGAGAAGGGAAAATTTTGTACCCTCGTTGTCCACAAAAAGGATAACACGTTTGCCACCAAACAGAGTTTTCCAGACACTCATTGAAAGCAAGGCCGCCAACGTTTCCGCCTCAAAAATAATCTGCTTCTTTTCATCTTCCCCCAAAACAAGTCTCAACGCTTTCACAACTTCTAAGGAGAAGAAAAAGGTCTTTCCTTCCACGAGAGCAACGCCACCTAAACCACAAGGCCATGTAGGGTGATCCCTTTCATAGCATGCATCTGTAAACACCACAACGTTTCCATCACTCAAAGCTGTTACTTCTCTGGGCACATTTGCCACCAGCATGTCACGAAACATCAACAGGAAAAACTTATCCTTGTCCGTCAGGTTGGAGCGCCGCCCTTCTGAGAAGTCAGTGAGTACACGGAGGCATCGTCTACCCGTGCGCCCAAAGAGCTGGGCCTCTGCAAATTGCATGCGCCCACGCAAACGTTGGCATTTTTACTTGTCAAACTGCCACCTTCAACAACCTTGTGTAAATCATCACAAAGTTCCGCACAACGTGTCTTTGTGTTGCATACCAAAGCTACGCCTGTGGACGCAACACTCAAATCCAAAAGTACTCCCAAAGCGGGGCATTGTAAGTCGAAGGGTTGAGCTTTGTCACCTTTTTCCGCAAAAATCCATCCAAGCAGTTTGAACAAGGCCGTCACAGATTGTTCTGCGCTACCAGCAAGACAGGGACGACTGAAAGAAATGAAATCGTCGTAAAACGATGTCCAAACAATCCAGCACCCCACAACTCCTATCCACCACAAGGCCCTCGCCAAGCGCAGGAAAGAGTGCACGCTTCGAACTGCTCCAAATGGTAAAACCAAACATTTAAAGAAGCATGCCCTTTTTGTCTTCGGGTTGTAAACCCGAAGGAAAGCAAATTTTTGACCTCTTTCACTCAAACCAACTTGCCTGTAAGCGCTGGCCAGGTCGAAAGTACGTACGACCAAATCGCTGTTGATTCTTGCACCCTTGCACAAACTGAACCAAACCATGAGAGACGCACAGGCGACATCCACAGTGTGCAAAGAAGGTGATTCTGAAACAGTAACACTTGCATTGACCCCAGATTCAGAAAAGTCATCAATCAAACGCACTTTGCCTTGTTTCTGTCGAAGGCCAAACCTTCTAGAGAGAGGTCGATCAGCTGGCACCTGGTTGTCATGTAGAGGACCTATCAGCCAGCCCTTGTCAACTTCCTCCATCGTTTTCTGCCACACTATCTCATCAAGGTCATTGTCACCAGAACTGCGCACTCCATGAATTGCAGCCTTCCTCACACGCTCAGCACTGCGCTGTAGCTCTTGCTCTGAAATAAGGGCTGGCTCAAATCTGCCCGGCAACATGTTTGTAAGGGGAACCTCACCAGTTAAGTCGGATCCCAAACGCAATTCATCCACCACTCCCATGTCAGGAAAATTTGTAGCCCTAAGCATTTCTTCGAACAAGAGTATGCGCTTGTTGCGCACTGCACGCGCCACATCTGCATGCATGCCAGCCTTAAGGGCTTTCTCATCCATGTCCAACTGTACAGCTCTCTTGGTCCATTTGGCAAAGAATTCGGCTCTGACCCTTGCAATGGTTACCTCACTTTCATATACAGAGCGGTGGATGGAATCAAGCAGCTGTCTTGGCAAGGCAGATTCCAACGACAGGGGGTGTTTTGCTTTGATCGCTTGTTCAACAAATTCCTCCTCTTTCCAAAAAATTCCAAAACATCTCAAATTCACAACGCAAGGAAAAACAAGCCCATTTGGGGCAAGGTCCAGTTGGACATCAACATTCCATAGCCGGCATTGTTCCAGAATGCACTCCACCAAAGACTGCAAACATTCACCCCCCACTTCAACTTTTTGCAAGACTTTGGCAGAGTCTAAAAATTGATGCATTGCAGGCCAAATGCATTGATTTTGAAGAAAAATTGCGACACATTTGGATTTGAACTCAGGCACAATGGGCACAACTTTGTTGGTCGCTGGTTGATTTTGCGCCAGCGAACGTGCCGCCAAGTTAATGGGCACGTGTTGAGGTATGTTGATACCCCGCTTTTGTAAAGCAATTGCGATGGTGTTGGCAATCTTGTCACAAAGTGCAGTTGGATAATGCACTTCCAGGGATGTCGCAAAAACACACTTGCCGTTTCGAATCTCATAGCCCCATGGGTCATGTTTGTGTTGACCATCGCACGTACCTGAAATTTGTTCCACCTCAGCAAAGTTAGCTATCAACTTTGTCCATTTGGGTCTTCCAGAACCATAAGCGCAAGCTTGATGGCATTGTATGCAATCTCTTGTAAAGAAAGAACGTTCCATCCAAGGTGTGGTTTCCCAAAACAGTGAATCGCGTGGGTTTTCGCAGATGCACAGCTTGTCAAGTTCACAACACAAATCGTACACAGTTGCAGAAAAATCATAAAGAATATTGCTCTGTTCCACACGCAAGAAGTCAAAGCCTGACAGGGAAGGCAAACCATCTGGAAATTCTTTTGAGCGCAAAGGTTGAGGCAGCATGGGATCATCGGCTCTCTGGATATTTCTTGCTGCACTTGCTGTGCCGCAAGGCGGCGCCAAAAACACAGCTTTGATCTGGGGATTTTTGATCCAACTCAATACAAGCAATTGGTTTGAGACTGAAGTGAGGTCCAGCTTTGTCACTAGCGCCTTGGGCGCCCTTGGCATGCTCTTGTCAACGGATACCACATCGAGCCCAAGTCGTTTCAACGACGCGCTTACCCCTGCAGTTCCACAAAAGAGTTCCAGGACCACCACATGTTCACTGGAAGAAAGATCATTGGGCTCAGCACCACCAATGCGCTGCTGGGCTAGTCACTCCTTAGTGACGTTGGCTTCGTCAGGATGTCCATCTTTAAAGGAATGCGCTTTGAAGCAACCTGCTTTAAAGCACACATGCCTGCCCTTCGGACAGGCTCCACCAGTGGGGGCTTTCGTGCATTGGCTCAAGTTGAAGTCAAAGCAAATAGGCCGGTTCTTTCCATCTCTGCCTACACATCCGCTGTAACCACGCGGTGCTGCATTAGAGCCAAAGCTTTTGCTCTTTCCATGTTTTCCTTTACCACGACCTTTGTTGCTGCCTTGAGAAGGGTAAGGCTCAGAAATGTTGCGCTTGGGCGCAGCTTCAACAACATTCGCCTTTGGCAATGGTAGCAAATGAAAAGTTGTGTTGTAGTCTCTCATTGCCTCCTCCAATGCATTGTCCAAAGGTCGCACATCCAAAGCATCAGGCCTGATGTCAGAAACATTATGTGCTAAGAAGGTGAAAACCTCCTTGTCTGCTCTGAGAACCTGTGCAAGCGTCACTGCTTGAAAGGCTGGTGGTGGTTCCAGTGAAAGGTGACGCAGCAGGCGCTCCACATAAAGTTCATGGGCTCTGAAGCTGATCAGGTTGGCGAAATCATAAGCAATCCCACGCCGACGCAAGCATGTTGCAACATTGTAAGTGGTCGATACAGACTCGTCCGGGATGGTTTTCGATTCCTTGATGCTCAAACTTCCAGCGTCCAACTTCAGCTTTTTGTCTGTACGCCCTGATGTAATTTCATTTTCCCTGCTAGTGCAGCGTGAAGGCTCAATGTATTTAAGGACCCTTGTTTCAAACTGATGTGCACATTCGTCCAAAAGAGCATGTGAAGGTTCACCAGCACCAGTGATGTTCAAACCTTGCAAACGCAACCTAATCTGATCCATGCGCGCTGCTTTTTCTGCAAATGGTATGGCCTTCGGCGTTGAAGAATCAGCAGGGGTCTCAACCGATGACCGAATTGTAGAAGTCATGATGACCTCACACTCATAGTGCAACCTCCTTACAGCAGCGGCAGCCCCCATTGTAAGCGGGACATTGTTGTTGACACCTTGTGCCCATGTGTCAAACTCCCTTTCATTGAACTCAGCGCCGGGACGGAAAACAGCAAATGCTAGGTGCCCCACTGTTGAAATGCCTTCCCTTTTTAGTGCCTGGAGAAAGGCGGCTGGCACTCCATATTCATTGGCTCGTGACTCAAAATGAGCCTCGCTATCCACAAGCCCAGACATCTTGAACCATGAAACTGCAAACATGCCAAAAAAATGAATGCCTCACGGCACGGATAAACCCAATTGCAAATCATGACTCTTCAGAGCAAATGAACATCAGTGCACAACAGGAAATCAAGATTAACCGTTACAAACATCTGCAACTGATTCCATGCGCAAGCATGGATAAACAAACAGCTGGACATACCAGCATTTGGCTGCGCAAACAGCCCATGCAGCGCAAGCTGCCATCCAGTTTTTCACGCAGTGGGGCAACCACTGAGTCAAAACGCGTCTGCAAAACACGTATTGCACCAAAGTCCTGTGAGCTGGTGCACAGGGAAATAGGACGCACCAATCGTCCTTCCACATTTGAAAGACACCTCATTGCGCCTTTCGTGGTTGACCAAGGTCTTTCCATTGATGTACCACTTGACCCTGGCAGCAGCAGATGGTTGGGAAGCCGGTTCATTGAGATCAACCTGCTCCCACTGTACTTCCACATCACTGTCAGAGCTGGACTCTTGACTGGAGTCTGAAGAGGCACAATTCCAGTCCCCAAGCAAATCAGGGGCCACTGCATCCTCATGGACCTGTTCTGCATCATCTTGCTCAGGCCACTCAATACGCTGCCAGGAGTTCGGAGTCTCTGGCAGTGGGCTCTCAGGCGAAGGCACAATGCTTGCACCTCCAGGACTTCGTTCTGCATGACCCCCAGTGCCTGCCATCACAAAGGACGTAGCCGGCATAGGGGTGGAGCCACTCGGCGCCTTTGGAGCAGGAACCGGTGTGATCATCCCAGACCGCGATCTATCTGGAAAAAATGTCAAAGCCCTGATGGCTTCCAACACCACAATGAGGCTCCTCAGTGCTGCAGTGATCAGGTCGCGAGAGTACAAGGCCGTTGGACCCTGAGCCGATGTACTGTGCCTAGCCAGTATTGCACGATGCTCAGGACTCACATCATGTTTGGCACACCAGGAAATACAGGTGGCTTTGCAGGAGTGGGTTGAGATCCTACGCCCATCCAAAACCAGGCCACCATCCAGAAAGAGCCGGAGCCACCACTGGAAGAAGCATCGCCTTTGTCATGGCGGTTCGAGATCCTTTATGGACCGTCGCCTGCAACTCGAGGAACATGCACTCCTCATCCAGTGCGCAGTTCACAGATGCCAGCAAGTCCGAGAAGCGTGCACGAGCATAAACCATATGAAGCAGGTGGCCGATGAAAATCCTGTCCACCAAGCTGCGCTTTTCATCTTCCATGGCTTTGTGAAGGAATTGCACATCTGAAACTGTCAGGGGGTCTGCAGGCTTCCATGGACGCTTGCATGCATAAAGCTGTGCTGCTAAGCCCCTGACTCTAAGGCTAGCAAGAGTCTCTTCACAACCTTCAGCTTTGAAGACAAAATGGCAAAACCTCAGCGCTTCAAGCAAAGACGTGGCTCGAGTCGCTGGAGCCTTCTCAGCCCTCAACGCTTTGAAGTAGCTCCAAACCATCTTCTCTTCAACTGGAAGCCAAGACTTACCTGATTGCCGAATAACCCAGGTATTATAGGTCTTGACCGAGTAGAAGCGTTTCATCACTGTATTCGGGCTTTTCACACCCAGTGATGCGTCAATCGTCTCAATGCCACATCGGTACTTGTCGTGTAAGCCCTTTTCAGCAAGTGCAAATTTCCCTGGCTCACTGCAAGTCATATCCATTCGTAATAGGTCCCACCAAGACCTCACTGCCACATCTCTCTTGGCGCTCCTTTCCTCCAAATAGGACCCTCCAATGACCTGTTTGACCACTGTGGAGTAGATGGCATTCTCAGTCCTGGTGGGCCTGACACCAACGGCTGCAGAGCATTGCATCCCCTCACGCACTTCGACGTCAACCTTCACGAAGCTATTGCTGCTGGCATGGAGCTTTGGCATCTTAGCATCAAGTCTGCCTCGATCGCCAAAAATCTTTGCCATGCGACCTTTCTCCCAAGGGAAGAGCACCGGCTTCTTGTCGGTCAAACGGATAGCTTCTGAAATGACTGGGTCAGGTGCAGTTTTGCCCACATGGGAAAAATTGCCATCAAAAGGTTTTGGAGGCGCACTTGCATCCACAAAACTCACGCCTTGGCTCTTTGCTCCTTCAAAAACTGGTTGTTCTAATTCTGCATTGGGGCTGCCTCCAAATAAAGCCTCATCGTCGACATCCCCAAACAAAAGTTCCATTGCATTCGGTCCACCTTCCATTCCAGCCTGCACTTCATCTGACTGAGCATGAATACCAAACTCCTCATGGAGCGATTCCTCCTCGTCCAACTGCACAGGCCTGGAAGAAGGCTCATTGCCAAGTTCCTCAATACCACTCCTGGCGCGGCTCCTCCATCTTTTTCGCATCTTCCACTGCAGGCAGCTTTGCACTGTCCTCTAATGACTGTTGCCCAGCTGGACGGGCAGCACCAGAGGTCTCACCAGCTGCTGAGGCACGAGCAGCTGCACGCGACTGCAATTCGGTTGCAATCGTCTTGATGCCCTGAAGGAGAGCGGAGTCTGAGTAAGCCGCCCAACAGATGCCAGGAGGACTATTCACAGACCTATCACCCATGGCTGTCGCTGAAGAACGAATGCAAAGGGCAACCCTCCCTGCCCACCACTCGGACCGACAGTTTCCGAAACAGGCGTTTCAGATTCATCTTCATAAAACTAAGTGACATGTCACAAGTGTATAATTTTATTATATTTTGAGTTAGTTCACGATTTGGCGAAATTATATATTTATATTAATATAATATTTTTTTCTTTATATTTATTTTTTTCTCTTGATATATATTTATTATTTTCCATATATTTATAATTTTATTTTCATAATTTTATATTCTTTTTTTAAAAAAATATTTCGAGTGATCCCCACCATGGCATATATAGAGATATGCTGAACAATTAAATGGACAAGTGATGTCCAAATACTTCTTGATATATCTTTTTGTAATAGCTTTTACCACACTATATGGCATTCTATCTGGTCTTCTGACTGGCATTTTATCTGAGACATATTTTGATATATATTCTTCCATTTTAACACTTTATCTGATATTCTATCTGATATATCTTCTGACATTCTTTCTGACATATCTTCTGACATTCTTTCTGGCATTCTATCTGGCATATCCTCTGACATTCTTTCTGGCATTCTATCTGACATATCTTCTGACATTCTTTCTGACATTCTTTCTGGCATTCTATCTGGCATATTTTTATTATTCTTTTTGGTATTCCTTCTGGTATATCCTCTGACATTCTTTCTGGCATTCTATCTGACATATCTTCTGACATTCTTTCTGGCATTCTTTCTGGCATTCTATCTGGCATATCTTTATTATTCTTTTTGGCATTCCTTCTGGTATATCCTCTGACATTCTTTCTGGCATTTTATCTGACATATCTTCTGCCATTCTTTCTGACATTCTTTTTGGCATTCTATCTGACATATCTTCTGATATTCTATCTGGCATATTTTCTGACCTTCTTTCTGGCATTCTATCCCGTTGGGGTCCGGCAGTGCCCACTGCTATCTGGAGCTCGCGGTTAAGATCCGGCAGTGCCCACTGCGATCTGGAGCTCCCGGATGAGATCCGGCAGTGCCCACTGCGATCTGGAGCTCCCGGATGAGGTCCGGCAGTGCCCACTGCGATCTGGAGCTCGCGGTTGAGGTCCGGCAGTGCCCACTGCGATCTGGAGCTCCCGGATGAGATCCGGCAGTGCCCACTACGATCTGGAGCTCCCGGGTGAGGTCCGGCAGTGCCCATTGCGATCTGGAGCTCGCGGTTGAGGTCCGGCAGTGCCCACTGCGATCTGGAGCTCGCGGTTGAGGTCCGGCAGTGCCCACTGCAATCTGGAGCTCGCGGTTGAGGTCCGGCAGTGCCCACTACGATCTAGGCTACGAAAAGGAGGCGGCAGAGGACGATGCGAAAAAAAAAGGAAGGAGGAGAAGAATTTTGTTAAAATCTAGAAACCTTTACCTGGCAGGTAGGGAAATATATACAAAATTACTTAAATTTAAGAATTTATATTATTTATTTTTATATTATATTCCCATGGATTATTTTTTAGAACTATTTTTTAAAATAAATATATTACGAAATTTTATCTAACCGAATGTATACAATATAATATTAATATAATCTTTATTTAATTTAAGAATATCTCTATAATATATTTTTCCCTCTTCATTTAAATAAATAAAAATATATTAAAAAAATCAATATATAAAATTATTATATATAATTTTAAAAGTTTATATTATTTATTAAAATCCAATTTCAAATTTATATTAATTATATATATATAGATATATCTAAGTATATTTATAAAATATCATTAACCTTCATATTCTATAATAATAATAAAAAATATAAATAAAAATATATAATAAATAAATCTAATAAATTTAGTATTAAATAAAATTATTATATATTAATATTATTAAAAATTTTTCATATATATAAAAAATCTAATACATTTAATTAATATATTTAAAAACAAAATATTTATATACAATTAAATTAAAAATATATAATAAATATAAAATTTACATAATAATGAATTATTCTATTTATCATTAAATATAATAATATCAATATGGCTAATTTATATATAATTTAATTTATTTTAATTATAAAAATTTTATATATTAAATAAGAATTCGTATTTAAATATATCTATATATAATGTATTATTATAAACATTAAATAAATATAATTTTTAAATAACTATTATATTTTATTTAATTTAATATAATTTTTTATAAATTAAAATAATGAAAATTAAAATATATATTAATTAATGAATATATTTAAAGCAATAGGGAAAATATATAAAATCAATAATGAAAAAAATAGAAAACATAAATAATAATATATATATTCCTATATTTTAAATTTGATTTTTTTTTCCGGGAGGCCTGTTTGGTGGCATCTATTCCCCTTTATTACTATTGGTTTTTCATTGTTTATTTTTGGTCCGTATCAGGATCAATCCCATATCAATCCATATTAAGGAAATCAAGTATGTGGGGGAGTTGGGATTGGGATGGATTAGGTAGTATTGTAAATTACAGCGAAATATTTTTGGTTCGGAACGATTATTTCATCTTTTCAACAGGAGGCAACTTGCAAACACTGAGTGATGAGCATGGGACAACACATGCAGTATATTGGTGGTAATGGCATCAAAACTACCTCATCCCCACGATGAAGGTGGAGCTATCCGTTGTTTGTTACTGAGCTACTCGAAAGAAAATCATCGCCAAATAATCCTTAAACAAAGGATGTGTTTCATTGCAAAGAGTTTGCGCTCATGATACGTTGAAACATATTGCCTTGACAGTGGTTGAATCCACAACGAATTCTGAGGCATCCCGGGAAAACCTTGAGCACTCACAAGTTTTACAATTTCATTCTTTTTAATTTAAGTGTGAAAACATCGTTGGAATTAGAATGAGCACCTGGCAAAAAAGAAAATAGTAGCGCGATGTGAAGGAAAACAAATCAAACGAGATGGCAGAATGATTCATGGATAGGCGGTCACGTACTGCAACAATCTGCAACAATCTGCAATATATGCCAAATGATGGTTTACCCAACATGAAATCAGCGGTAGCGCCTCAGCGAGTGTCACATTTGACAGTCGCAAAGGTGGCCTGCAAGTAGAACTTTGATTGATGCTAAGATCCTTCATGCTAAAAAAACTGCAACAACGATTAAAATGGAAGAAGCTATCCAAATATATAACAAATACAAATCACAAATGCCATGTTTACATCTGGCAAATGCTTCAAAGCTGCTGTCTCAGCTGAGATAAGGGCCTACACAGATTGGAGGGGCCTTGGAACAAATTTAAAGTTCCACAAAGTCACTGAAACGGTAAAACAGAACTCCGATTTGGAGTTAGCACTCAAAATTGTCAAGATGATGTCTGCCAACAAGCTGGGGCATAAGCAAGGAGCGATACTCTGTTCACTGGCCTCAAAACTCAGACATAAATCAGTGGGTTTCACTTTCAACTTACTGTCTTCAAATGCAAATACTCGTTCAGTACCTTTCAGCAAATTTCAGCTCTTACCTCAACAAGAAATATGTGAAGACTATGAATGCACCCCGCGGCCTCTGTTGGAATTTCGTCCATTTCAGTTGCCTGGATCAACACAAAATCTTGACAATCAGAAGCCACAAGATGAGGCAAACATGTACAAACACGTACAAATGGAGATCAAATTAATTGAGATGAGTTATTTTGTATCCTTTTCGTGCGTTATAAACACAATTCAACACCATTCAACCGTTCGTTTCGGGGATGAATTTCGGACATACCGGGTTCTTCAAAAAAAACAGCCATGCGGCAACCATCACGCCAAAGAATCTTTCCAACCCCCCATCCCCCTGATTCAATGTTGTTGCATAGCTTTGCCTGGCACAGCCTTCAAAAAAAACAGCCATTTCCGTTCGGATGCCGGCATGGTCCGGTCAACAACATTGATTGCGGGGGCGCGGGGGCATCCAGGGTGATGTGACAACATATAAGAGGATGGCTGTTTTTTTTGAAGAACCCGGTATGTCATCATGGCCTGCTGCAGGTCATAGCTCACCAGCACCCTACGGATCTCCGAAGCCTGCACAGAACAAATGCAAACCACCGGACTCGTGGTAGAAGTGGCTGCTTTCAATGTTTTATTGACTATCTAATTGATTATATAGTCTTATTTATATTTATTCATTCTGGTTTTAAAATGTTTTAAAGATGTTTCATACATTTTCATAGTGTATTGTGATTTCTGGCCTTCGCCTGACCAACTCCAACTCGACATGCCAAAATCAAAACTCCAACATTGACACAATCACAGACACCTTTTTCATCCTTTTTCTGGGCGCAGGAGACTTTGTCCTGAGAGCTCAACGGCTTCACCGGTGGCTCCAGCGACCAGCCCGTCGGCGCTTTCGCACTCACGGCGGAGCAGTACCGGGCGGGAAGAGGGACCTCGTTCTCCGTTGGATCTCGATCTGGACATGGAAACCAAACAAAATCACAGAATAACCAAAAAGGCAAAGAAATGATAGGTCAAAATCCAAAACTACAATGGATGCAGATTTTGAGATCACCACTGATTGATTAGAGGCACATGTGGACCGAAGCCAAGATCGCGAGGAGCCTCAAAATCGAACACTGCTGCAAAAAGATTGGCGAAACCAGTTGCATGAATGGTTGCAAAATGTTGATATGGTTGATTTATGTTGATTTATGTTGATTTGATTTCAACTCATCACTTAACTGTATTCAACTATCATTAACCATCCTTTTGGAATATCTATAGGTACAGCCCCATGCGTGAAAAGTCGGAGCCTGAAACTTGTGGAGGCTTTTCTTTGGCTCTGGGATCTCCTGATCATTGGGTCACTGGGAACTCTCTGAAGTGTTTGATGATGTCAAATCCAAAAACTGCTTCAAGGTTCGACAACAAAATTCAATGAAATGTACTTAATCTAAGTTGAGCGGGAAGATCATTGCAGTTGTTTTTTAACAATCATGAATCCAATGAAGTATTTGATATCTCCCAACCCAAAGAATAAGGTGCTCCTCGGGCTCTTCAATCTCAACATCATCCTCTGTGGAGGGCTCTCTTTCCATGGCGCTTTCCATGGCGTGCCTTCCTTGAGGGCCTTGAGGGCCGTGAGGGCCTTGAGGACCCACGTGGCGTATCATCGGAGGCCGCACCAGGCCCATCTCCATCATGTGCTCTGCTTCCTCAACCTTCGACTCAGCCGCGCGGGCCAAAGCCTCGGGGCAATGCCATGGCAGCACCGAAGCATGGGACTTGAGACCAACTAAGGCGCCAGCTTCAACCTCGCGAGCCTCATCTTCCAATTCATCATAAAAATTGTTGAGGAAACCACGTAGATAATCCTGACCTGAGTACTGACTGAGTTTGGATGATCCAAACATATCCAAAGCCCAGTCTCTGGCAGCCTTTGTGCCTGGTATGTTGGATATGTTTGGATTTGGATCGACGAATCGATCTTGCGTCGTTTGAGCACAGAACTGCACCAAGCCAAGACGGCTAGAAACAAGACAACCTGAGCACAGACTTTGGTCACTGACTTCAGTGTACAATTCAGTTTCTTCATGGCATTCATCTTGATACATCTTAAAACATCTTGTGAAACTATGGCACATCGATGCACATAGCATATTCCCATAGATATTCCCTGATAGCTGAACTTCTTGACTGCCCAAGCCATCCAAGCAATCCAAGCTTCTGGCGATGAGCAATTGCGCCAGGCATCCTTCAGAAGACGACCACCTCGGCACGAGAGGATACGAGAGGCCTGATGCTGAAGATGCTGTTGGAGAACTTCATACGAATGGACCCATAAACTTTCGAAACTTGGATACCGTATGATAACCTGGTCATATTCATTGACATTAACTAGATCTAAATAAGAATATGACAGTATCCAGATTTCTATTTCCAATACTGACCTCGAAATCAAGGAAACCAGCCAGCTGCACCAGCTTCCAAAGGGTTCTTTGCCTTGCTGTGACTCCCAAGCCTCGAAAGCTGAAGGTTATGGCAGCCACGAACCATGAAGGTTTTCCATGGTTTTCCGTTTCATCCCTTTTCATCCCTTTTCATCCCTTTTTCCTGAATCTCCTAATCTTCAGTCACCCCTGACGGCAATACCGGAATCTCCTTGAAACTGAGATAGCTGCCTTCCAATGATCCGCACACCTCACCAGATTGCAACATATTTGCATCATTTTCCATCCAAACATGATTGCCGTATGGATGCAACAAAAAACACGAATATCTACAGGTGCTCAGATTGAAACCTCTTTTATCAAAACTCAAAATATTTCAAATTACTCTAAGGTTCAAACGCTTTGGTTTCGTTGCCTGCCACAATGCGCACCAGGCAAGGGACCAAATGCATCCAAATGCCACATGTCTCTGGATGATCCAGGGCCATGAAATGTCTCTATCCGGAATTTCCTTTGCAAACCAGCGCGGCAAACCACGGAAAGCACTCAAATATTCAAATATCCCGGGGAGAAAACTACCCCCGGTCCCCTGTCCAATTAGGTAGGTAGACACAAAAGATATGCGAATCTACGGTCAGAAAAATTCCAATACCAACATGATGAATCGCACACCAAAAAATTTCTCAAACTAGAGAAAGAATTCGGATCCAAAAGGCACCAACAAAACATTACCATACAATACCCAAACATCAGCGTGAAGCCAGTTAAGCTGTGCCAAAACACCAAAAATTACCAAAAATTCCAAAAGAAACGGCGCATGCCCTACATATGCCTATAGGATCCTATAGGCGTATAGGTGTAACTTGCACTGCGACACGCCGGCGGCCAAGAGGATGCGGAAGAATTTGCAGAAAATCTTCAACCATTCAGTCAAATAGAAAAAACGCGCACGAAAAATCACAATTGCCCTGGAACATGCAAAGTCGTTTTTGGTTGTGTTTCATTGTTTGTTTCGGGTGAGGTTTGTACTTGTTTACTTGATCACACGCGGCACAAACTGTCTTTTCCTTATGTAGGCTCCTCCGGTACGGAGAGGAAAAGTGCTGGAGAAGTCATGGGCCACAAGCGTGCTGGATGGTTTGATATTGTGTGTTGTGCCTGCGCGCGTAGATGCAACACACCATTGAAATATCGACTCATATGAGAGCTCACATGCCATGCCACCACCACCAAGACACCCACAAGCAAGAGACCACCCGTACACCACCAAAAGTACCACTGAAATGCCATCACAACACCAGCAAAATACCTCGCAAGCACAACATTACGCATGCATGCTCGCCCAAACGCCACCTAGACGCACCTGCGCAATAGAGACTGATCACCAACACATCACCCACACTCCACCAAGACATCACCGAATCACCACTGACACACCAAACTGAAAAAGAGATGCAGCATGCCCTACGATAGATGTAACTTGCACTTCGGCACGCCGGCTGCCAAGAGGATGCGGAAGAATTTGCAGAAAATCTTCAACCATTCAGTCAAATAGAAAAAACGCGCACGAAAAATCACAATTGCCCTGGAACATGCAAAGTCGTTTTTGGTTGTGTTTCATTGTTTGTTTCGGGTGAGATTTGTACTTGTTTACTTGATCATACGCGGCACAAACTGTCTTTTCCTTATGTAGGCTCCTCCGGTAAGGAGAGGAAAAGCGCTGGAGAAGTCATGGGCCACAAGCGTGCTGGATGGTTTGATATTGTGTGTTGTGCCTGCGCGCGTAGATGCAACACACCATTGAAATATCGACTCATATGAGAGCTCACGTGCCATGCCACCACCACCAAGAAACCTACAACTAATTGGGTTTGCACATGGTCCATGGCATGCCCCCCTCTCCACACCCGCCCCTAGGGCAAAGTCCAAAATGGCTCAACATAAGACCAATATGGCTAAACAGAAGCCCAATATGTTTTCATTGATTTTGGATGGTTTTCATAGATTTCCAAATTGTTGTCATTGATATTTTAAAAAAGCCGACCTTCACAACTTCTCGACTTTTTTTGGCTTTCCATATTGTTGCACACACGCACATACAAAGAAATTGCTCAACATGAGCTTGCGATAAGGCCAGCATAGCCTAAGTGAGCATGCCCCAAAGGAAAGGAAAGACACGTGAAAACAAAGAATAGCATCAAAAACATCAGCAACTCAACCCAAAAATGGCGTTGTTCTTGGTATTTACGGTGTTTTGTGCAAAGGCCGCCTTGCCTGGACCAAGACTCAACGATGAAATGCCCAAGTCCAAGAAAAATGCCAACAACTACCCTTAAAATGGCTCAACATGAGCCCGATCTCGTGCCAACTCGCCCCAAAATGGCTCAACGTAAGCCCAATATGGTCCCAACATTTCCCAACGCTGGCCCAACATTGCACAACATGACCCAAAATGAAACCGACACAGCTCAACATGGAGCCCCAAATTCTGCAATGTGGCTCAAAAGCGCCCCACCCTCCTGTTCTGCAAATCAAAAATTGGCTTTGCACACGCTCTATGCCCTCCCCCCCCACACCCTCCCCTAGGGCAAAGCTACATCAACTCCCTGCGCTGTTCCAGCGCTTTCCGTCATCAAAAATTGGCTTTGCACATGCTCTATGCCCCCCACCCCCCACACAACTCCCTGCACTGTTCCAGCGCTTTCCGTCATCAAAAATTGCCTAATCTCGCACCAACTCTGCCCAAAATGGCTCAACATCGGCCAAAATGAGGCCGACACAGCCCACACATTCTGTAAAGGCCCGCAAAATAACGTAACATGGCTCAACATGAGACTAATCTCGCACCAACTCGACCCAAAATGGCTCAACATGAGCCCGAGACGCAGCCCAACACAGCGGCTCGCCCCTCCAAAATAGTCCAAAATGGCGCAACATTAGCCCAATATGGTCCCAACGCTGGCTCAACATTGCCCAACATGACCCAATAAGACATAATAACAACCCAATATGGCTCAAACATTGCTCAACATGAGCTTTCGATAAGGCCAGCATAGCCTGAGTGCAGCATGCGCCCAAGGAAAGCGAAAAACATGACCAAAAAAAAGCATCACAAAGATCAGCAACACAACATAAAAATTGCGTTTTTATTGGTATTTGCGGTGTTTTTTGCAAATGCGTTGCATGGACCAAAAGTCAACGACACTGAAATGCTCAAGTCCAAGATAGAGGCCAACAACTACCCTTAAAATGGCTCAACATGAGCCCGATCTCGTGCCAACTCGCCCCAAAATGGCTCAACGTAAGCCCAATCTGGTCCCACCGCAGGCCCAACATTCCCCAACATGACCCAACATCGGCCCAACATAGGCCAAAATGAGGCTGATACAACCCAACATGGAGCCGTACATTCTGCAAGGTGACTCAATAGCGCCCAACATGGGCCAAAATGAGGCCGACAGAAGCAAACCTGCGCCCTCCTGTTCTGCAAATCAAAAATTGGCTTTGCACACGCTCCATGCCCCCCCTGTGATTTCTTTTTGTTTACGTGTCTACACAATACTGTCATGCATGTTGACATGTACACCTAATTCATATCTTTCATGCGCACTCCGCATGGCTCAAGACTAGCAACAGCTCGCAGCCTAGAAAAAGAGTGCAGCAGCCACTTCTTGTCCGCAGGTGTTGTATACTAGTTTCCAGGGCTCCCCTAACAGAGGGAAAGCTACCTCAAAGTGGTAGCGGAGCCTGTGCCTTCGCCAAGTCTAGATCCGTGTGCCGAACTGCCGTTCTCTGCATACATTCCGTATATCGGACTTGCGGAGGCAACCTGTAGGTCAAGTTAGAGTAGCTGCCATGGTCTTAATCCACAACATGGATTCAGATGAAGAACAACTCCAGATTGTCTCTTATGAAGAGCCTGAAGCATATGCCGCCACCAGGCATTCCGAAAACCGGATGGGCATCAAAATGACACCGAAGGTTCCACCCCAATTTGATGGCCAATCATGCTTGTTTGAATATGAAGATTTAATTGATGTTTGGTTAGGGATCACAACATTGGATGCAGATAAACATGGACCATCATTAAAGAATGCCCTCATTGGTTCCGCTTCTTTTTATAAGTCGATGCTCGATAATGCCTTACTCCGAGATCCGGATCGTGGCCTCTCTCATTTCAAGGACACATTGAGACCATACTTCGTGAAGGGAGTAAATCATGTGTTCCTTTGGCGATTCCTCCAGATGTTTCGCACATACCGAGGCCAGAGTGAATTCGTGCACTGGATAGGGCGATTTGAGATCGCGCAGAAGCGTTTGTTGGCTTCTTGGTCCGATCTGCTGGACATATCCGATCTTCCCGAAGCAGGCACTCAGGCATTTACGGCAGCACTCACAGATGAGCAAAGACTGCACTATAATGGAATAGTAACAGATGAAGATAAGCTAGCTTATCAACAAGAACTGAGAGAACAGACCATAACCAATAGAAGGACCAGACATGCACAGCAGTTTCCATTGTCAGACAATTTGATGTCACTGATTTTTCTAGTCCAAGCAGACCTCAACGAGCAACAACGAGAGCGTTTTGTCTCGTCATGAACATCCGTCAGATCGCAATGCCTCAATATACCTATCTCCAAGTGAAACAGCTGTTCTTAGAACTTTTTGCCGTTTCTCGCACAGGTGTTGCAGACCCAAACATCACGCACCGCAAGCGGTCCAACTTCTACGTCATCGACGAGGGCGAGACCGAGGAAGGTGAGTACGGATTTTGGGTCTTTGATGAAGAGACGGGTGAAGAAGGTTTCACAGGTCTGTACACCGAGAACGAGTTCTGGGTTCTCAGCGCCAAGGGTTCATACTCTAAGCGCCGCATCTACGGCAGGTCCTTCAAGAAAGGTAGACCAAAAGGTTATGGCAAGAAAGGAGGAAAAAGATCAAGACCCGGCTTCCGCTCGAGGTCAAAAGGCAAAGGTTTTGCAGCATGGGAAGATGACCAGCAAGACACAGCTTTCTGGGGAAAAGGCAAGGGCAAAGGAAAAGGTAAAAAGGGCAAGAAAGGAATGATGAAAGGAAAGGATTCTTTCAAAGGAATGCCTTCATGGAAAGGAAAAGGAAAAGGTGATGCGAAGAACAAAGGAGGAAACAATCCATTTTTGTCACACCCTCCACAAGCTAATGTAGCACAGGCTGCAACATCTAGTGCATCACAAGCCCCTGAAAAACAAGAAACAGCCCATGCCGAAGAAAGCTGGAGTTATGACTATGACACATACTGGACAGATGATTGGTCAGGTTATGAATCCTACTATGGGTATGATGGAGACTACTCCCAAGGTGATTGGTACAATTGGTCATATTTTGCTTCCGCCGAGGAACTGACCTCATCCGAGGACAAGCATCAAGACGTCATTCTTGAGGACGGACAGACCGACAAGATCAACCGGTTTTGTTTTTCAGGCATTCGCTTGTTCCGATTGTTCGGACACGAACTTGTAGAGGCCCTCACATTCGTGCTTCTGTTCGTGTCTGTGATGTACCAGTGCTTTTCTGATTTGAACAGGTCCCTATTCAAGAGCATCCGCCAAGTTGAGAAGAGTGTTTCTACCGAAAACGGTGATCTGCATTCGTTTCAGCCGCGCACAAGCCCGCTCAATTCCGTCTCAACGGAAGAGTGTGTATTTCTCAATTATGATCATGGTGCCCAACAAGCATTGCTTTGTGAGTATGTAGATTTAGGTTCTCATCCGACTTATGTCATCCTTGACTCAGGTTGCACTCGAGCCATGGGATCCCGCTTTGCCATTGATCGCCTTGTACAGGCTTGCCAACAACATCCTAAGCGTGATCACATTTGGTTTTCTAAGCAACCGTGTTCAAGTAAGTTTTCATTTGCCAATGGAGAACAATCTACTGTCAAGGAAAGATTAGTGATTCATTTTCGCAATGATCGTGCACAAACTGGTTGGATCACAACATGCGTTGACATCCTGGACAAAGGTAAGGTTCCTATCCTCTTTTCAGTTGAACAAATGAGGAATCTTCGCATGAACATTGAGCACACTCCTGTAGGTGAGTTCATGACTTGTCCACTGTTTGGAATGAAGCGCACCGCATTGGCGGTCAGTACATCCAACCATCCAGTCCTTGACATTATGGCTCTTGCTACTTCCAGTTGGAAACCGATGTACAGCTTTCAGTCCGAAGACATCACATGCCCAGCATGCAATGGTAAACATCGACCTCACACAAACAAGGAAGGTTGCAAGAGATTCAAAGGATCAGAGCCTAAGCCTGCAGAGGTGCCGAAACCGGCCAAGCCTGATTCTAAGAAGATTGTCAAGAAGATAATTCAGCCTGATAGCAAGTTAGAAGTACCAGCTCAACCTTTTGGGCCTCTGGACCAAGTTCCGGTTCAAAGGACGGTATCCCAAGACGTCGGGAACCTCAGATTGAAGAAGAACCTGAAGTCAAACCGGAACCAAAGGTTGAAGTAAAACTTGAAGAGAAGAAAGAACCGTCACCTAAGGGAACCTTGTCACTAGCACTTCAGAGAATTCATGATAAGCTTCAATCACCCACTGAACTTCTCAAGTTGCATTTGAAGCATTATCACATGACCACTGAACAATTCAAGAGAAGAACGTCGGCTCTGAAGTTACCAAAAGAAATTTATGACAAGTTTGATCAGATTACCAAATCATGTGACACATGTTTCAGTGCCAGGATTGCACCATCGAGAGCTAAGGTTTCAGGAATCCGAAGTGAAGTCTTTGGTGAACTTACCTTCATTGATCATGGAGAAGTTCTTATCAATCCTCAGTCAAAACTTCAATTCCTACTTATGTATGACGGTGCAACTTCTTTGACTACTGCCTTTGTAGTTCAAAACAGATCTGATACGGTGACGATATCTCATCTTCAAGAATACTTTGAAACTTATCAGCTGAATCCAAAATACATTGTTGCCGATCAAGCTTTCATGGGCACTGAGATGGAG
Source organism: Cladocopium goreaui (assembly GCA_947184155.2). Classification (NCBI taxonomy): domain Eukaryota; class Dinophyceae; order Suessiales; family Symbiodiniaceae; genus Cladocopium; species Cladocopium goreaui. Next base: position 841 of record CAMXCT020001579.1, on the reverse strand, counting down.
AGTTATTACAACCGGCACAGCATCAGGCCAATCTCTCTAGGACCAGGAACACCATGGCCAAATCGAGCTGAAGCAGCCATTCGCATGTTTAAGAAACAGGTCTCATTAATGCTAATTTCCTTGAAAGATGATCCATTGCTTGCCAACATTACTTATAAACAGTTGTTGAGACAAGCCTGCATTTCAAGGAACACCATGGTAACACTCGGTGGTGTCACTCCTATTGAATTAGCATTTGGTCGAAGGCCTGCCGATCCTGCCGATCTTACGGCGATTGAGCTCATGAATCCAGCACAGCTCACGACTGAGGCCCCTGCTCCTGAGAGACAGATTGAAGCACTAAGGTCACTGGCGATGCGAAAGTTTCTAGAGGCAAAACAGTCTGATGACCTTCGAAGAGATATTGCAAGTAAACTTCAACTTAGTGATGGACCATTCTTTCCTGGAGATAAAGTTTACTATTGGACCGAAGACAAATCAAAAATCAAATCAGACGGTTCACATGGAGGAAAATGGATAAAGGGAAAGTTGGTTTCCGTAGATGGCAGCATGGTTGGAGTTGACTTAGGAACCAGAATCGTGAAGGTCAACATCAGTAAAATAAGAAAAGACCATAATCCTATTGAGGATATTGACATTCCTTTAGAACCAATTGCACTTGCCAGTGCCGACTTTTCGGCCAAAGCTGCCGCCGGTGCCGAATCTTCGGCCAAGGGCGCCTGTACAGCAGTGAAGTCCACATGCCGCTCAGATGACCATGCAAATAACATCATAGAACGCGATGCCATTCAGTCAGGTCCTGAAGGTATTACATATGGTTGTTATACATGGGAGCCAGCTA
>CAMXCT020001578.1:29750-144141 GCA_947184155.2 Cladocopium goreaui | reverse complement strand
GCAGCTGGGCAGCCCTGCCTAGCTGCCAGCAACCTTGGAGCCAGAGGACGTCAGTGCCAACTGACAGGGCAGCATCCAACTGTTCATCGGACACGTCTCGAAGCTTCGCTACCTGGCCAGAGAGGCAATGTATGGGGGTTCCTAGGATGGGTACTTGGTCAGTTTGAATGGGAAAACCCATGGGAAACCAGTAGTTTAGAGTACCACTGTTTAAGTCAAGGCCCGTGTGGTGTAAGAAGATTGGGATGACATGCAGCTGCTGTCCTACTAGCCGAGTGTTGCTGGTGGGATATGGGCAGACCTGGATGTCATACAACCAAGGCCGTGAATTCAGCAGCAAGATGGTGGGGTGCTCCGGAATGGGACAATGGCTGACGGACTCATGGCTTTCCGACATGAGGATGTTGTCAGAAGTCGGCTGAGTAGAGCCGCTATTACTCAGAGCTTGTTGGGGTTTGAATCCAAATGCACTGCTGTCTTGTTGACAAAATTTGTTGACTACTCTTATCTTGGTCCTCTTGGAAATGATCCGTCAAAGAGTTGCACACCATCCAGCATGAGTTCACTATGACTTCGTCTCCTATCTACCTTATGTGGTGATTCACACTCTCCAGTATTGAAAGTCAGACGCTGAAGCGGCAGCGACCAGCGGGAACGCAAAGTATATGCCAACCATGACCTCACAGGGTTAATCCTGACGATTTCCAACTGGTTTTGCCAACTTTGGGGATGAGGTCCTTTGATTTGATGCTATTCGGCCTTTCGGGGCCTGACGTAGTGAGCTTGCCAACTGTAATTTTCCAATCTTCAGAGAATGCATCTGAGATCATCTGAGTGTTCTGAATCCATTTGAGATCAAAGAACGGCACAGGGGTTGGCGCATTGAACCACCCTTCACAGGTCACACATCTCCGATTTTTCCTGAGCGACTCTCAGCGACATCAGGGGCGCCCTGATGTAAAGCCTCTGCCGATGGCCAAAGTCGATTTCAATTGTGGAATGAGTTGAAAACCCCGCTGGAAAATATTAGTCAGTTGGGATCATGATCCCCAATATATGGAAAAAAAGGTTCCAAACAACCAACATGGTTGAAATATGAAATATACGACCAAACTTACCCAAACTTACCCAAACTTACCTCAATCTGAGCCGTCAACTCCAATAAGATCTCATGAGCACACCATCAGGTGGAACACAGGATCACACGAAACTTCCAGCCCATCAGCAGCGAAGTCACTGAGCCGAGTGCCAGCTATGTCTCAGGAAGCTCAGCCTGGGCGCTGAGCTTCTCGGCCAGACCACGCTCCCGGTCATGAGAAGAAATCTTCACTGATGAGGCCAAAGGTGCTTAGCAAACCTGGAAGGTACACAGAAACAACAATTACATCATCAATTGTCAATTATCATCAACTATCATCCATATAATCAATCATCCTCAATCTGTCAATCATCATCATATACTGGTTGATGGTATACCTACCCCTCTGAAAAATATGAGTTCGTCAGTTGGGGTTATGACATTCCCAACTGAATGGAAAGTCATAAAATTCCATGGTTCCAACAACAGCAACCAGTAATGGATTTATGTTGAGTTATGTTGATTAATAAATATTAATAACCATGGCTAATAGTTATCATCAATTATCATCATAGGCTATGTTGATTAATCAATTATCATCATATACCATCATATATCATCATGTACCCTGACATTCCCTACCATGTCTGCTAGCCTCGCCCTCCAAGGTCAACTCCCTGTGGCCCCGTGCCATCTGCTTTGTCAGCTGCTGGGCCAGTGCCTGTGCGATCTCCACGCAATGGCTTGAGCTGGAACTTTTGAAGAAAATGATGGGAGAACTTCCCAGGTAACCTGTTTTTCTTAATGGTTTAAATGGGTTAAAGGAATTTAGATCAGATTAACATAATGATCATTTAAATTCATTTAAACCATTTATGGCATCTTTATAAAGGGAAACTGATGACAAGCCAATGGACTTTGCAGGCCAATCCAACCTGGCTATTGGAAATTCCCATCTGTAGATGATTTTGCTTTGTCTGAAATCTGAAACTAGGACGCCTCCCAAAATCTCATGGTTTAGCTGGTTAACCATCATTTTCCCCTTCACAATTACTTTACTTCGTGTGATCCCCACCATGACATTTATACATTTTCTTACTGGCAAATCTTCTGGCATTCTATCTGACATATCTTCTGACATTCTATTTGGCATTCTATCTGGCATATCTTCCGGCATATGATCTGGCATATCTTCTGGCATTCTATCTGGCAAATCTTCTGGCATTCTATCTGGCATATCTTCTGGCACTCTATCTGACATATCTTCTGGCATTCTATCTGGCACATCTTGTGGCATATATTCTGACATATCTTCTGGCATTCTATCTGACATATCTTCTGGCATATATTCTGACATATCTTCTGGCATATCTTCTGGCATATCTTCTGGCATATCTTCTGACATATCTATCTGGCATATCTTCTGGCATAATTTTCTGGCATTCTATCCGGCAAATCTTCTGGCATTCTATCTGGCATTCTATCTGGCATATCTTCTGGCATATTATCTGGCATTCTATCTGGCATATCTTCTGGCATATCTTCTGGCATATCTTCTGACATTCTTTCTGACACTCTTTCTAACTTTCTTCTGCACATTCTTTGTCCCATATCTTCCTACATGAGGTCCGGCAGGGAACACTTGGCGTGGATACTCGCGGTTGAGGTCCGGCAGGGAACACTGGGCGTGGATGGTCGTGGTTGAGGTCCCGCAGGGAACACTGGGCGAGGATGGTCGTGGTTGAGGTCCGGCAGGGAACATTGGGCGTGGATGGTCGTGGTTGAGGTCCGGCAGGGAACACTGGGCGTGGATGGTCGTCGTTGAGGTCCGGCAGAGAACACTGTGGATCGCGGGTCGCAGTTGAGCAAGGACGACGAGGACGACGAGGACGACGAGGAGGACGAGGAGGAGGAGGAGAGGAGGAGGAGGAGGAGGAGGAGGAGGCAACTGACATAAAATCTAACAACTCTCACCTGGCAGGTGGGGAAAAAAGTGAGATAGCCACCATTTTCCAACAAAAAACCATTGAAGGACTTGAAAGAAGTTCCAGTTTCCAGCTTTGTCCCACCCACCTTGACACGAGCCAGAATGGCACCACGCTCCTGCGGGATCCCGGATGATCCCGGAGGGACTTTTGGATGACCAGTGATCACCAGTGATCACCAGCCATGACTAGTTGGTTGAGGCTGGTCCCCCTAATATGGGTTATCATCATCCCCCAATAAGACACTTATATATATATATATGTATACAGTATGACCCCCTATAAAGACCAATCAACAATGGCATCTTTAGTGGCATCTTTAGTGGCTCAAATTCACCTGAGAGTTTTGAAACACCCGTGAAGATTCTCCCAATCTTCACATGCAGATCTGCAGTTCAGGCTTTCAACCGCAGATGGATGCTAAATAATCTTAACCTTGGTTGACTCCATAAGGGCGCTTGCCCCCCCTAATAGTGATGCCATTAGGCCATTTGCTATTTGACTGGTAGCCCCTCCCAATTCAGCGGGGCCCGGTCCGGTCCTTCTCCTTGCTGGGCAGGAACCTGCCGAACTTCTGTTCAAACTTGTCCGGATGCCACCTGCGCATGGGGGTAGAAAGATGCCGGGAGAAAATGCTCATGGGAAACCTGGGAAAACTGGGAAGGCGTTGGATGCCACACTGGCCTCAGCAAACCAGCACGAAGTTGCGATCTCACCTCGGTCTAAGGGGCAGGAGAGAAATTAAGACGGTTGGGGCCATGCGATGATCCTCGTTCTCCTTGCACTACTACTGCAAAATGTCTAGAATGGATTGTGCCTATTTGTGCCTATGTTTAGTTATACTTTAGATTTAGATTCCCTAAGAAATCTAAGAACTTGAACCCAATCCGCTTTCTTTTTGGTAGCTTTCAGCATACGACGATTGACATCCAGTGACTCCGCTTCCTGCACTTGGCAACTGAAGTCAAGAGCATCCCGGATGAGCACTCAGGATATTTTTGAACAAAAGGAGGGACAGCCCAGCCTGAAATGGAAGAACACATTCTTTTCAACAAGTTTTGTCTTTGACCAAGTGCTCAACACAATTTCTATTCTTGCAGCGAAGGAAGGATGGTAGAAGACTGAAAAAGTTGCAGAGACAGCTGCCAGTTTGAGGTTGCCTCCAGAGCTTCTAGACACGGTCTGTAGCTGACGCGTGTGACCAGGTCAGCAGCTTTCATAGATTTCAGCAAGAATAAAGCCTGCTGCCAAAGTAAGGCATCACTGAGACAGCTGATAAGAGAGTTGTAGGTGACCGTGTCCGGATCAATCTTTCTGCAGATCATCTCCTCCAACAATTCCATGGCTTTCATCCAGTTGTCGCCACAAGAACTGATGGCTGCATTGAAAGTGACACAGTCAGGGGATAGTTTGTGCCGTGTCATTGTTTCCAGCAGCAGTAAGGCTCGATCGATCCGCACGAATGGAATCATGGCCCCGAAGCTAGTGACATCCGGTTCGATTTGTGCAGAGCACATCTGGCTGAAGATTATCACAGCTTGTTCCCATTCAGAACCCTTCCCCATACAGCTGATTGCGGCATTGTAAGTCACTACTGTGGCTTCCAGTGAAGCGTCATGCATCACACTCAGCAAACGAAGTGCAGCTTGCCATTTGCCAGACTTTTCGCATGAACTGATGGCCGAATTGTAGGATAAAACATTGGCCAAGATCCTTCTCTGCCGCATTTTCTTTAAGATCTGCATGGCGAGTTGCCATTCTCCAGGCTTTGCGGTCGCCGCCAAAGCAGCATTGGAGCTATAGAGGCTGATCTGCGGCATGGCGTCCAACAAACTCCAAGCCTGATGCCATTTCTCTGCTTCCCTGAAACATCCCATGACCGCGTTGTAGGAGAGCTCATCAGGGAAGATCTCTGCCAGGAGCATCTGTTGGAACAAACCAAGGGCGATTTCCCATGCCTGGCGACTTTCGCAGGATCTCATAGTTGCGTTGTAGCTCCTGACGTTTGGCAGAATGGCCATCTTCTCCATGCGCTTCATCAACGCCAATGCGTGGTTCCAACTACCAGCGGTTTCAAGAACACCCAGGCAAGCGTTGTAGCTCACCACATCCGGGAAGACCTTTGCCAGGAACATCTTGTGAAGAAGAGAGATAGCGATTTGCCATTCACCATCCTTCCTGCATGAACTTATAGCTGCATTATATGTGATCACTCGGGGAGCCAGGCCAAACTGTGACATGCTTGCCAGCAAGCTTGTCGCATACATCCATTTACCAGCCTTCTCGCAGGAACTTATTGTGGCATTCACAGTGATGACATCAGGTGAGACTTTTGCAGGCATGCTGTTAAATAAGGCCAGCGCTTGTTCCCATTGAGCAGCTTTTTCACAGGAGCTAATTGTTGAGTTGTAAGTCACAACAGTGGGATGAATCGTTGCATCATGCATGCAGTCGAAGAGTTGAAGGGCATGTTCCCACTGTCCCATCCTTAGCACTGCTTCCCAGCGCTGCGAGGCGCCCCCCCAGATGTTCCCATTGATCTGCCAAGATCAGAAAAAAGATGAAGTAATGTGGCGATATCATATAGTGACCTCCCAAAAAAGTCCGAAGTCTGCCACCGGGATGTTAGTTCGATTATGATTATATATATATACATCATATGTTTCAGGTTTTCAACTTTTCTACTGTATCTATTTTGGGGTTGCAAAAAATATTCGAACCATATGGATTCGTGGATAGATACCCCAAACCCTGTCTCAGTAACAGTTGAAATCCCTTTCAGCTCCAGTGAAGTCAAGCATCTTCTCGCATGCGCTGATGGTTGCATTGTACACGTACACATTCGCTTGGCGCTTCTTCTTGAGGGAATCGAATGTGTTTAGGGCCTCCTGCCATTGCTTGCATCGTCCGTGGGCGGTAATTCCAAGCACATGGGAGGGTAGCCTCAGCTGCCAATCCCTCTAAGGATACCAAAGGACAACCATAACAGGATTCACGTCTGCACCTCAGAAAAACACTTGAACCAAACAAAACATTCTAAACATCACAGCCTCGCAACTCAACGTTGACCCCCTTTTCAACTGCCATCTTGAGCAGAAGGGGCACCAGAATGGGCTTTTCCTTCAGCAACTTCTTCAGGAATTCCTGTAGCAACGCTGGTCGCTTTTGCCACTGAAGCCACTTGGCTTCAAGGTGCGAAGCGGCGCTGTGTGACAACATGGTCCCATGGCTTGGGCCCAAAACCACCGAGCCGAGTCAGTAAAGGGATGGAAAATGACATGGAAATCTTCCAAGGTCTACAGCATCTTACTGAGTGAACCTGTTTTTGTAGGCTTTTTTGGTGTGAATCTATCCCCATGGAGGAACTCCAATAAACATAGTTTCATGTTGTGTTACCCCATTTTTCAGGTTTAAAAAATATAAGAAAGAGAGATCTCTATATCCACATCTATATCTCTATACTCTCTATATATAGAGTTCTTGGGTTTTCCATTGGCCGTGGCGAGCTTTTTACAGTGGATTTGGAAATGGAGACCCCATGAGGCCTCCTAAAACACCTGAATTGCTTTGGTTTCAACTTTAACATACTTTATATACTCATACCCATCTGACAAGTTTTTAAAATGAAGTTGATTCTGTCGTGTATCAATCTGGCTGAATTATAGCAATTCACTGACCTGAAAAACGGATGATTCCTCTTAATTACTCATCATCATTCCAGTGACGTCATTGTCAGATCACTATGATATATTTTAATCCAAATCCATCCTAATCATTCACTAAGATCTTTCATCATGGACTTCTTATTCAGTTCCATCCTACTACAAACTAGGGTCGCCCATGTCCAGACATAAAATAACCCGAAAAATCCTGGATTTCCAAGGTCTGGAAAATAAGACACATCATTTCTCTGTTGGATTTCGATTAAAAAACATAAAATACCCTCTGGTAATTTAACATAGCTATGGAAAATCACAATTTTTAATGGGAAAATCCACTATAAATGGCCATTATCAATAGCAAACTGTTAGTTTACAAGAGGGTAAACAAAACCAGCCGTTAAATTACCAGAGGGTAACCAGCAAAAATCCTCTTTCTGTTTGATTTCCGAGGTCTCCAGGGTCTCCAGCCACCTTTGGATGTCCCTCTGGATCGATGCGCAGTGGATTTTCCACTGGTCCCGAGGGCCAGGGCAACTCCGCCTGCGCGGTGTCGCGTCGCGGTCAGGGGTGATGTGCGGCACAAACAACTGGGGATGGTGAAATGATGAAACAAACCCCCAAAAAATGGGAGTGCCACATTAGGCTGAACTTTCCAATTTTTTGAGGTCCAATGGCTCTCTCTCTCTCTCTCTGCATCGCCCTCTCCAAGAGTTCAGCCTGAGGCTAAAGGTGAGCCGTTGGCCCATTGGATCTGAGACATTTAGCTAATTTTCCATTCATCAAGATTCCACTGGTTTAAACGAGTTCTCAAATCAGGTGTGGTTTCCTACCGAGATCAATCATAGTCACAGAGCCAGTTTTTCAGAAAAATGGAGGCAGGAGGCCTCTCGCAATGTCAGGCTTTCTGCTTCTGCCGTCTTCTCCTCAGGTGCAATCCGATTGCCTGAGAAACCATACTGTACCCTCTGGTAAACAGCCACATAAACGAACTGGAACATCACCATGCTATTCATGGGAAAATCCACTATAAATCACCATTTTCAATAGCTATGTTAGTTTACCAATGGTATCAATCACTATTTCGATTGGGCCATTTTCAATAGCTATGTGAACGTTCACCAGAGGGTATCTCTGCTCAGCCCTTCCAACATCCAGAAGGCCCAGGCCTCCAACAGCTTCCATCTCGCCTTCGCCAGACACGTTGGAAACTTCTGGTTTGATGCTCCCAACATGTCTAATCAAACATAAGTCACTAATATAATCACATCAGATTTCTAGAATTTTTCTAGATATTGAAGGAAGTTTCCAGATAGTAAAAACACGCTGATTTTTGGTGATGTTTTCTAGAATGTTCATAGATATTCTGGTTGGTGGTATACCTACCCCTCTGAAAAATATGAAAGTCAGTTGGGGTTACTATTCCCAATATATGGAAAGTCATAAAAGCCATGTTCCAAACCACCAACCAGATTAGATACCCCAAAGCCCGTCTCTTAAATATGGTGATATTTGGTGATAGTAATTAAATATGGTGATATTTGGTGCTATGATTTAATGACATATTTTCAAGAAATTTTCATAGATCTTTTCCATTATTAACCACTATTAACCACTATTTAATACAGATTATCAACCATTATTAACCACTATTAACCATAGATTTACCCAGGAAAATTCCATGGTTCCAGTCACCACCAACCAGGCCTCATCCCTTGCCCTGGCCGCCACTCGCTGCTGTGCTTCCATCTCTGGATCCACCTTAACACGTCGTCGTGCACCGGGTCACCGGTGGGTTTGGGAGTTCCCTGGGGGAAACATCGAAAAACATGGTGGAAAAACCCGTGGAAAACCTATGGGAAACCCATGAAAACCCATGGTTTCTGTAGGGAAATGATCCACAAATGATGGGATATGGATTTCATATGTTTTTCCACGAATCTATGGCAATGTTTACAGGAGGGTAGGTCTGAAGCGCATCAGAATGTTGGGCACCCAAGTGGGCCCATACGACAATCTTGACATGTCCAGACCAACCTATCGATTGAATCTGGCAAAAAACACATGCCATCTTCAGATTCGACGGCATCTTGGCCTCACCAAATTAGATCAAACTAGACAAAACCATATAGATCAAACTATAGATCAAGTTAGTATCTATCTCCACCAAACGGAAACTCAACATTTCAGGGATATTCAGGGAATGATCCCCACCTATCATGCTGACATCGCTAATCATGGACACTCCATAGCTTCACCAACCAGCGAGGCACTGAAACTGCCGGCCGCGGTGCTGGCGTCTCGGCTCCTGGTCCGGGGTATATTCTTGGGCCGATGGATGGATGGTGGTTCTTCCTTTTTTTTGGGGGGGTTTGTTGATGATGATGAAACATATATTTTCTGTGCCCAAACAATGATGATGGTGATGGTGATGGTGATGGTGGTGATGGTGATGATGATGGTGGTGATGGTGATGGTGATGATGGTGATGATGGTGGTGATGATGATGGTGATGGTGATGATGGTGATGATGGTGATGATGATGATGATGGTGATGGTGGTGATGGTGATGTTGGTGATGGTGATGATGGTGGTGATGGTGGTGATGGTGGTGATGGTGGTGATGGTGATGATGGTGATGATGGTGATGGTGATGTTGATGCTGATGATGATGATGATGATGGAGACTTCTCGTCCCCAAACACCAAGTGATGAACCAACTCAAACATCACGCCAGTTGAGAAAACCCCCAAGATGCTCCTGCATCAGCCGCGGGCGGTGGCTTGCTGTCAGGGATACCTGACGCCGAGCCGAACACTGTATGGGTTTGGCATTGAGAGGAGTTAACCCGGGGTAAAGATAGAAAAAGATGTGGAAAACCCGTAATTTCCCAAGGAAAATGATCTACACATACCTACAAATGGGAGTTAAGAAACCAATTTTCACAGGATTGCCGTAGATATCAATACAATCCAATACATATTTTTGATTGTTCCTGGGCTATGATGTATTATAGAAAGCAGAACATGCACAACATATGGCAAGATCGGTAGTAAAATGCGCCAAGATAATCGACATCCTATGAGGACTCAGTGGTGGGAGAGCAGCAAAGGTAAAACAGAAACTGGAGAACCGAGGGTTCCTGGACGCTTTTGACCGTTTATCCCAATTATGCCACACTAACATAGCCAACCTTAGATACCCTGCCAAAACAATGTCGTTGTTCATTTTTCTTTTTAAAAGCTGGATAGTCCATATCCTCATCTACATAGAAAAGGATTAAGGTACCAAGGGCCTCTATATTTATATCGAAAACAGTTAATGTTGGCAACCACCCAATGCCATAAATCAACCATTTGGGGATGGTTTATACCACCCATAATAATGCTGATTTTGCGGATGGGTTATATGGTTATGGCAGTGGGTTTGCCATGGTTTACCACATTCCCAAAGATGACTAAAGTGCCCATCCACGGTCTCCCATGCAACCGGATAATTTTTAAGACAGAGACCTGTCCCCTTTTGTCGAACCTGTAGGCTTTGCTTCCGCCTTTGGCTTAGGCAATGCCGCCGCAGCTTCCGCCAGAATTCGCGACCTTGGAGAGAAGAAAGGGGCGTCCCGAATGGGACTTAATGAGAATATAACTGCGTGGATGACAGCATGATGGTTTTTTCCAACAGTATGGACTTGGAATTCACCACCGCAATTGCAACTTTGCCAGGGAAAATGGCGATCAACCATTCAAATCATTCAAATTAAGGGCGCCCTGTCCTCAAAGAAACCCACTTGGAAGTTGGGTAGCAGCTCTGCACAACATCAGTGGCTTCTGACTATGGATCTGACATGTGATTAGTCTGGGTTCTAGTCATCACAAGACAGTCTGGTAATTGAACCTAATATGATAAACCTAATAATTATTCGGTTTTACCAACGCATTGATAATTGATGGACATATTGAGGATGGTATATCATTGTGTTCACCAGTGTTCACCCTTTAACTCTTGCAACATCACACCAATACGGAGGCTCCCGAGACATTGAGCCGGAGGGGCATGCTGTTAGCATTGGCAGCTCGAGCCTCTGCCTATCCAAAGTCCCGGAAAATTGGACTTATGGACACAGCCGAATCCCCAGCCATACACGGAACATCTTCAAGCTTTGATCATCTTTGATCAACACTTGGGGATTTTTTAAACATATTCTGAAATCCCCGAACCCAAACATCAATACATATCAAAACCATCAAATTTCCCGATTTATTTTTTCATTTTTTGGGTGCCCAAACCATTTCTTGATGACATGCGGAAGGGAATGACCCACACGGCACCTCTGCCGCAATGTCATCCATCCAGCTGTCCGGCCGACCTGCTGCAAGTCTTGCAGCGCATGCTGGGGCGATCTAAGGGTTTCTAGGTAACAACCTGCTGAAACAATGTTGGTAAAACACTAACAAACCATCCACCATTTCACCATAAATGGGTGGTATAAAATGGTATAAAATAGTATAAACCATTTTTGAATGGGTGGTTCATTAATGTTTTACCCACATTAATCGCAATTTACCCTGTGGTTATGGACTGAAGTAGGACTGCAGTGCTGATGAAGCACCAAGCCATTGGATTGGGAAACCGCAGCACTTGGAGTCCCACCGGTGTCTGTACCTGGGCGCCGGAATCATCCCAGTCACTGAGACCACCAGCGATCATTCCATAAAATCCACGATATATGCCAGCACGGTGGAAGAAAATGGAGGTATCAATGGGACATTTGGTATATATTTGGGATATTTTTGGGATATACCTGGTGCTTTTACATGCTGTTTGTGTGTTTTGGGCTCGTACTCGTACCATGCCCTTTTCTTGCTCCGCCCTTTGAAAAACAACCACCTGAGGGCTCACTTTCCAGGTCTTGGTGCGAGTCGAAGCGGCAGAAGTCATCATCTTCCTATGGGCGCAGGGTTACCCTCTGGTAATTTAACATAGCTATTGAACATGGCCATAGAAATAGTGGATTTTCCCATTAAAAATGGTGATTTCCCATAGTTTTTTGTATGTTTACCAGAGGGTAGCTTAGCTCCGCTCTGACGCATGGAGAAAGCTGAACTGCCATAGCTGTTGAGTTTGATGCCTCACCAATCATCCCGAAGAGCTGCCGTCGCCTAAAATGGAAAAACCCATGGGAAAACCAGCGGGAAAACTGGTTTGGGGTAGCCAGGTTTTAGGAAACCCACCATATTTGTGCTAAATTCTGTCTCCTCATTATCTTCTGTCTTGCATAGATGGGATGATTTGGTCCCGAGTCAAAATTGTGTATGGAACGTTCCGCGGTGTTCCGGACGCATGGAACGAAGGGGCTTCGTAATTGGTCGTATTCCGGACCTTTGGAGTGTAATAAAATATAGGCTATACATAAATAAATATATATATATATATACATTATATGTAACATATATAATATACATCTCAAGGATATGCACGTTGAAGCTACTCCTCATCTGCACGACATCCTTGTTGTACACCTGTTCAACGCAGGTTTGCCTTGCATGGCTAGTGCTCGTGCACTAGATACGACACGACCGGTAGCCAGTGTCACCCACTGGCTACCATGTAAAGCTGTCGACTCAGCTTCAGACCTGTCACGCAGGTCCCACCTCCTACTCTTAAAATTCAGAGGTCCCTATGGGGTAGATTGTGTCCCTGCATAGCAAGACTCTACCCTCCCATAACCCACGCGCAAAGGATGACTTACGAGCAGTCTATGTGAGAACCTGTTCACCAGTGGGTCAGGGGTGGTACATGGGTGGTCCAGGTCTGGAACGGGTATGGAACGGTATGGAACGGGGGTCTGGAACGAAACGGCCCACTCCAGCACAGCACTGCCACCACGCAGCACATCTTTATCAAAATTCGCAGTTTGGAGCGAGAATAGTGCAGCAAGCAATTCTTAGACTGCCAGCTGGCAGCAGCCAAGCGCATCTCTACAATCAACACCACAGCTGTGCCACAGCCTGCAGCAACTTTAAGTGGTGCAGGCACAAACCTGCCACAGGTTGAGAGGGAGGGAGGGTTACAAGCAATCCATTCTTAGACTGCCAGCTCGCAGCAGCCAAGCACATCCCTACCATCACACAACAAAGTAGGTAGCAGCTGTAAGTGCTGCAGGCACAGACTTGCCAACACAATCACAGGGCTTGGGCATAGTAAACGTATTCTTGTATGTATGCACTCATGTATGTACGTGCGCTCATATATGTGCGTACAAATGTAAATTCAGATTACACATAATCAAATATATATATATATGTATAATTGTATTATATATATATATAATTATATATAATTATCTATATATATTAACGTATGGATCAGAGGTATGGAACAGAGGTATGGAACGGATCCTTCAAGGAGGTATGGAACGGGGGTATGGAACGGGGGTATGGAACGGGTGTGGTCCCGGAGCTTGTTCCGGACCTCCTATTTTGACTTCTCCCCATTTAAGATAGTTGAGACCTCTAAGTAGAAGACTTGTGCACAACTTGGTGCCGTTTGGATAACAAATCATCTTCAGCAAATTCAGGATAATCCATCAACCAATTATCATTTGTCAACTATATCCGAATCCCATATGCTGGAGTTCTTAAATGTATTTAAATCCCATAACTGCTGGTTGAACCCCTCTTACATGAATATGAGTCAAAACCCTGACACCCTAGGTACCCTAAAATGGTTATTGGATGGTTATCCCCTAAATATCGTCACGATAGATTATGATTGCATATGATTACTCATTATGGAAATAATCCATCAATATGTTGGATTCCTTAAATCCAGTTAACCATCCATGAAAACCCTATAACTGATGCTGAAAAATCATGTCAACCCCCTCTTAAACACATAATATCAACATAATATTTGGACAATATCATAAGTCTGTTTAACATACAAATATCATGAATTATGTGACTTATTATTCCAAAAAAATGGATATATTTGGATGAATATTCACCCAATAATTCCCATATAAACACATAGATCATCATCCACCCACGACCAGCCAAGGTGCCAATCGGCTTCCTCACGTTTCCGCCGTGCCGCCGCCACGGCTGCCAAGAGTTGGTCCTGGTGATGTGGGTTAGCGAAAAAAAACACGACGCCACATGTATAAACCATAGGAAAACCAATGGTAATGATTTATTTATTAAATATAAACCACCATCGTTTCGGGTAATTTGTTACGAGTTTGCGAACTGGAAGCTGTGGCCATGAAAAGTTTGATGATTTACATTGAGTTCCCTATGCAAAATGGTGTCAATTTACGGAAGGGTAGAACATAGAAAAACCGGACAAATATGCTTTAATATCCTACTGTTTTTTGGATAAAATTAGGTATGTTTACTGTCAAGCGGTGGCTGCCATAGCAACAACACAAAAGAAGAGAAAGGTGCACAGGCTGCTCCCACAAAACCGCAGCCAAATGAACCAGCAAAATAAGCTAAGTGACCAGCAGCTCTGGTTCACAAGAACATCCAATGCTAGACTTGCTAGACTTCTCCAAATGGACCTTGGGCCATAGAGCTTCATCCCAAGCACCTTCTTCAGCAGAATCTTTTTAATACGGCAATTGACTGCTTTTTATTAAGAAACTCTTCAGCAAACTATGGATTTCGCCCCCAACAAATCTCACTTCTCTCAGGGATGTAGCTCCTCCTTGGCGGCTTGGCGGCAAGCCTCATCCCGCTCGGCTTCGCGCAGCAAACCTCGAGTCGCAGCGATGAGTTTGGGCACAACGATCCATCGATTTGGCCCAGGCCATCTGGCAACTCATCTGTCATCATCCATCATCATCATCATCACCATAATAATGCTAAACATCCTCATTAATAATGATTCTTCAATAACTAAGAATAATGATGATACTGATAATTACTAGATATGACTATAGTGATATCTAGTGATAATAGATATCTAAGATGATGTTTTTTCTGATAGATATTCTTCATATTAAGGTATATATCTGATAGATATCTCATAGATATCTGATAGATATCTCATAGATAAGGTGATAATTCTAATGATGCTAATCCTCCTCACCTTGCTGAAATGACTCACCGGGACCCCGGACCATCCAAATCCAAGGATTCAGCTGACTCACCTGGGGTCGCAGTCTTCTCCCACTGGCTACATGAACATCATAAACACCACAAAAAACACATCCGCAAAACGACTTTAGAGTTAGTTAGAGTTAGTTTGCACAATATAAACTGTATATATATATACACATAATATCCATCTACATTATATATAATATAATATATAATCTCTAGACCGCCCCGGACCAATGTCATCAGAACAATGTCTGCCTTGCGAATCGCAGGCACCGGGGTCAGCTAAGGCCTGGTGGAAAATTCACAGGACATTTACCCCAGGTTTTGGCCGATTTTTACCACGAAAACTATGGAAAATCACCATGCTATTAATGGGTAATTCAACTATAAATAGCCATTTTCAATAGCAAACTGTTAGTTTACCAGAGGGTACTTAAAAATAGATATGTCTTTGCGGAGGTGGTGGCCATCGCATTGATATACATTTCTCTGGATACATGTTCACCCATGAATGACCTCACTACAAATTATTATTTATCCTTTGTTTTTATCAATAGATTTTGATTTATCCGATTTATCCTTATAACTTATATAGCATGATATAAAGATGTGTGAGTATGTGTATATATGTAGATGCGCGCATTTATATATCCGGATAAAAAAAATTCAGCAATCTGAAATGTTTGGTTGTTTTGGATTAATTACCCCAATCCAATTCCCATCATTCCGACGTCACGACGTGAGGCCAAGCCGTGAATTGATCGATAGGCAGGAAAAAATCAACATTTTTCAACAGGCGAATCACCCACAGCTGCGAACTTCCACTGTCAAATTAATTAGGTTCCCCTGGAGTCTCCACGTTGAAGCCATATTTTACCCTCAAACTAATTATCCAACATCATCATATAAATGGGATTGCAACTCCAATCAACTAGCGTAAACTTACAATTTTCTTGACACACCGATGCCATCTTTATACCATCTGGTTATTATTTCACATACAAGTAGCCATGGAAAATCACCATTTTTAATAGGTAAACCATCTATAAATGGGCCGTTTTCCATGGCTATGTTAAATAACCAGAGGGTACATTGAACTGCTAACACATCCAATATTTCACGTCACAAATGTGGTGAAACCGGACCTCCACCAGGCGCATAGCAACGCATCCACGGCACAAACGCCTCGGTGCCAAAGAAACAAACGAGCCGCTGTTGGCTGTATGTACTGGATATACACATAACACACACAGATATATATATAATATATACATATAAATATGCATGAAAACTCAGATCTCAACTTGAAACTCAAAAAAAACACACACATCTGGCTATTTAACAATTTGTCATGGTAGCCATAGCCTGTTAGCTCAGTCATTTGCCAATTCTAAATATTCTAAAATGGTCATTTTTCATAGCTATGTTAAATTACTGGAGGCTATGGATAAAACCGACATCTCCAGATCAAGAAAGCTGAGTGCTCGCACGTAGCTACCAGCAAAGGGGACTCCCCTTTGACATTGCGAGCTTCAAGCACAGACCTGACTGCTACGACAACAAGATTCTTATCGATCCCTATCTGGAGAAAGGCTACACTTGTCGTCGTCATCATCATCACCACCACCATCTAATGATACAAAATATATATATTTCTACATATTCACATATCTCTATATCTGTATCTATATATACATATATATATATATAATGTGGGATACAGATTAGTGTGGGGATACAGAAATGTGTCCACAGACTCCAAAATTATTTTGTATCTTTGGAAATGATCGAGGGGTACAGTTTTGTGTCCACAGGATTTTGGTTTAAGTTTTTTTTTCATTTTTTTGTTTTTTAGTGTTTAATTGTTTTTTATTTTTATTTTTAATTAAAATAAAGTATTTTTTATTTTTAATTTAACTATTTTTTATTTCATTTTAAATTATTTTTTATTTTTATTTTTAATTATAATAATTTTTAATTTAATTAGTTTTTATTTTATTTTAAATTATTTTTTATTTTAATTTTTAATTATAATTTTTATTTTATTATTTTAATTTAACATTTTTTAAAATTGTGTCAGGATACACAATTGTGTCATTGTGTCAGGATACACAATTGTGTCTTGGTCTTGTTTCTGTTTGTTCAAACATTTTTCATTTTTTTCATTTTTTAAAGCTTTTTTCTTTTACTTTTTATGTTCCATCATTGAAAATTTCCAGATGCCTTCCACAGGCTCTGTTAGGTTCTGTTATGTTGACACCCTAGACGGGTGGCTGAGGTGGCAAGTCAGAAACGGCATGCCCCTCAGCAGTCCCCCCGCTTGCGCCATCGAGATGGCCAGAGCGGCGGAGAGCATCTATCAAGAAACCAAAAACAAAGGTCAGCCCATCACGGTGTAGCTCCTAAAGCCAAGGGAAAAGCTACCTAGGTTACGGTGAGGAGAAATATCAAACAGATGGACCTCAGTGAATTGAGAGACAGGGGTTTGTGGAAATTGCCATGGTAGCAGAATTGGGAATGGCCCAAGCAAGCGCGGTCAAGTGCGACTTTTCAAGGCGCCAGGTCTTATAGTTCCATTGCCAGCTTAGCAGTGCGTCGACCAACAAAAACGATTTTGTCACGAAGGACAGAAAGATCCAAGGAAGGCTCCATCCAAATAGAAACAGGTCTGGCGACAGGTGATCCACACTGCAAAAAATGTTCAAGATCTAGCGGCATTCCACAATGCGGACACGCATCTGGAGGCGTCTTTCCAAACGCAAATGACCCTGGCCGACCAGATAATCTTGCCAAGTACCAAGCCCTGGTGTAAAGCCACTCACGTTTACTCCATTGGGCATGCGAGAGGGGTGCCAAAACTGCTTTTTCACTTCCCATATCGTGTAACCAAGAAAACAAGTGTGGCAACTGCGTATGTAGCCAGCGGCGGTCAAACTGTAGTAGGCCAGGGAGAACAACAGATCTGACCCACAAACTCACCCTAGACTTAGAGGGAGCAGAAGCTGGTAAATGTTGGCAAAATTCAGAAAAATCAGGCTGAATCTCAAAAAACCGCAGAAGTTCAAAGGAGTCATCAATCCATGTGGCGCCAACAACCTTGCTAGCTCCCTGCAAAATATTAGGGCCAAAACTTGACGGTGGCAAACTAAGGAGACGAGCACGCGCCGATAGAATGCGCAGCGCCACCTTAGAGGAAAGCCGCAGATCAATACCCAAGGCAATCAAAATCCGAGCGTAGCCCCCTGTACCTAGTGAAGCGCCCTCAATGGCCAGCACTGATTTCAAAGACCTATAGTGGGCATGGTTGAGTTGCTTTGCCACCTGAAGCCATCCTGGGGACGCACTAGCAAGCGCTTCACAGCCATGCAATACTGAGCTTTCCACCCGCAACGCCACTTGTTTAATGTGGTGCGGCAACCCGACACCCAGGTCACGCAAAGTCACGCAAAGCAGAGCAGTCTCTCGCACCAATCTTGCGGCGATAGTCTCCAAGAGTGGAATGAAACTTAAATTTCTATCAAAACAAGGGCCAAGGACAGTAATAGAGGAAGCGCCTTCAATTAATGTATTATCCAAAGAAGGTAAGGCGCCAGGATTCAATTGCTGCCCAGAAACCAACATTAAGGCAACTTTTCGGGGCCCAGTTGCAAACCGATGTTTCCAAAGGCGCAGGAATTCTTCCAAGGCACGGCAAGCGCGATGTATCCCCCACATAGTTGACTGAAAAATGAAAATATCATCGACAAACTGGGAAATCAACAGCGTGTTAGTGGCCAACACATCCAGCGTCAGCAGAGCAGTATCAACAGTGACGTTGTTTAGGATAGACCGTGGAAGTTCGCCGTAGTCCGGGCCCAATCTACACAAGGACACCAAGGTGGCTACTAAATCAGGTTGCACATTACCAGAGGAGCGGCTGCCAACTTGTAGCTTGTTGAGGAGGCGCCAGGGCGATCCAATAGCAATGCCAATGATACGTTGCCTGAGTTGGTCTGGGATCCCCCGCGCCATTGCTCCAAAAAGGTGCACAGCCCTTCGCCCACCTTGACCAAGTCCGGCTGCCAGCACCAGTGCGGCAGGCCCCACAAGTGGCCCGTAGCGGGCACGGAAAGTGTCTTGTTGCAAGGATGAATCCAAGCACAGCCACAGGGATCCCTTAATACCTGCCCATCTTGTGTGCAACAAGATTGCTGATTTCCAAGCTAAATCATAACCCTGAAGCAAATCTGCCTTGAGGCAAAAGATAGGAAGTGACAAGTTGCGGCGGGTTTGCAAAGCAATAAGAATGCCTAAAGGGATAAGCACACTGTCATATCGCCCTCCGGATTGCTCACTGCCGACATAGGCTTCCAAAATAGAACGGCACTTCTGCAACCACGCTAGATCAAACAAAGTCTGCAGCTCATCAGTGTAACTAATTGGTCTCAGGTTTTTGAAATCAGTCACAATCTGAGGGCCTCGTTTTCGGATAAAACTGATCTCACGCATCCAAGCGCTTGGCACAACACCCAAAGCCAAAAATAGATTCAAGAGGAGCCAGCAAAGACGACGCCCCAAAGGTTGATCATTATGTATAGCAGCTCTTGGGAACCTGAGGGAAGCTTTATGGATGGAAATATTTTGGATCCAACGCGTCACCTCTTCTAATTCAAAAAACATGTGCGGTTCTTGCGCTGCTTCAGTGTGCGCCTTTGCTCGTTCATCTTGTAATGTTGCATTGACAGCCTCAGTGAAAACCTCATCCCCAAGATGCGCCTGTTGCGGTCGCTCCAAGACATCTTGCGTAAGTAAATGCACAATTGTACTATCTGACGCTCTATCGCCGGAAGAACCATCAACAAGGCAAATTTCTGTTGCGACCTTTGGGTTGATCATCATGCTCAAAATGGCTTGAGCTCTGCCGGGATCCGAAGCGTGGCAATCTAAGAAACGACGCACTACAGTGGAGCAGCCAGCCTTCCCGAGGTTGGATAAAAACTCTTCAAATTCGATGGTGTCACCGTGACACTGGGGCCCATACCACTCAAGGAGAAACTTATCCAACGAAAGCTCTGACATGTTCACCCCGGACGGTGACGGTTTCACTGTGACTGCCAGCCCGCGGAGATGGCCCGCAAGCCAAAGTACCACTGACCTCCACCACACCGCCTTATCCACGACAGCTTGCCTGAGTTTCTGCCATTTACCTATGACCAGAGAATCACGAAGAAAAGTGTCACCAAGCAACAGCTCAACCCAGCGGCAAATGAAACTGAGACAGCACGGGATGGAAACTAGGGCATCGCCCCACTCATCACTATAAGGCTTCCACTTTGCTCTACCAATCTGATGTTTCTGTTGGCAAGAAACTGACCCTACATGAGTGATCAGCAGTGGTCGATGATCAGAGGTTAAAGAACAAAGTTCCTTCGACAGAACCTGAACCCGAGGTTGGAAATCTGGAGAGGAAAAAACCAAATCGATGGCAGTCCCGGAATCATGCGCGGCAACATCAGCTGGGTTCCTGAGGGCCAGGTTAAGGCCTGTACTACTA
This sequence comes from Cladocopium goreaui, assembly GCA_947184155.2. Lineage (NCBI taxonomy): Eukaryota > Dinophyceae > Suessiales > Symbiodiniaceae > Cladocopium > Cladocopium goreaui. The sequence continues at coordinate 123,781 of CAMXCT020001578.1, read as the reverse complement.
CGTAAAAGCACAGCAATGTCTCGATCGACCGGCCGTTCAAGTTCCGCATTTTTTTCACAGATTTCATGCATGTGGATATTCAAATCACCAGCCAACAATAAAGGAAGGGAAGCAAACTTAGGTAATGAACGGAGACTGCAAAGTTCTGTAACCCGACTTGCAAAGAAATCCAACCGCTCCTTAGGCATATAATTTGAAGGCGGGGCATACATAGCCAGCAAAAGAAACCTGGCCCGTCAGACTCAGAAGTATGAACTTGCACCCACAAGGCCCTTGGATCCCCGACATCAGGGATGACTTCAACATAGTGGAGAATTTCTATGGCAACAAGAATGGCCACAGTGTTGTTTTTTGTGGTACGCTGACCAAAAAATTCGTAGCCAGTCCAACGCGGCCATCGCATACCAGGGCCAAAACAAGGGTCACTGATAACCGCCAGCGAGACCTGTAGAGAATGCAATGTGCTCACAAGCTGCAACATGCGGCCCCCGTGGCTTTCTTGCCGGCTTGATGTGCTTAGAGCACCCCGAATATTCCAAGACACAATTTTCAAGTTGAAAGCAGGCATAGTAGTAGGCACGGTGTTCTTTGGGGGAAGGCGAGAATCTATCCCTCCTTCCCAAGGTCCATAAATTGCATTGAAAGGTAAAGCATGTGCACATGCGGCCGCCTGTTTATCTAGCAATGTCAATGTTTGTTGCAGAACCTTGTCAAAGGTCTTGTAAGTGTTTAAGTCTTTGCTTAATTCAGACAGACCATGTGGCGGGGCATCCTTCCTGAGTGCATGTATATCTCTGCGGAGGGCCAGGGCCTGCCAGGGCGCTGATCCCGGCGCAGCATCTGGTAATGAAGTCCTAGAAAGGGCGAACAATTCATGCCTAGCAGCTTCAAGAAGGTGATCCATCAGGAAACGACAGCGGACAAAAAATCACTTGAGCCAAGTCAAATGGACGTGAAACGGGTTAGCGCCAAATCAGTCTAAAACTGAAATGAAAAAGGAAAGCATAGACAGCAAGTAGCAAATTGAACATGCGCAGTATCCAGTCAAAGTTCCAACAAACCCTAAAAACCAGGCTAAGAACAGCTCATGTTTTGACTGACTTATCCTTCTCAGCAGCATCCTTCCTAAGCAACCCCACGAAGCATGGGGATACATACCTAAAAAACCTAAAGAGCTGAGCCCCCGCGTTTCTAACGGGAGACGCCCCAAAAGTCATCCAAACAAGTTGTGGCTGCCTGTGTCTTAGCAGCTTCCACACAGCGATGAGGGCCGAACATTAAAATTATATTGGGCCCAAATTGATGCAACGCACCTTTGGTCCCTTTGACCGTCAGCTCACGGCCCCCAACTGAAACTTGAAAGCTGAGGTTGCGGGCCTTCTTGTGCGAAGAGTCTGAGGGCACATTGACCTTGTACACGCAAATTCTGGCATCACCGTTCTTCTCAGCAAACCAGGTTTGCGCAGAAGGCTTGCGCCATGAACTCTCTTCCAAAGGCTGGACATTGATCACGGGCCCCTTGGCTCCCAACAGGCCTTGGATACGAGCAGCCAAATCTGCTGCCGATGGGACTGGCTCTGCAAACTTTACATTGAGTTGCATCGTTGACTGGGCAGACGCCGTATGGCCCTTGACTGCCTTAGTGATTTCTTGGTTGAAGGCACTGATGGCTTCACGGGCCCTTTGGGCATCCACTGGTTGGAAGAACGGCGTGCCTAGCTGGCGGCCGTTTCCTGACTGTACTTCGACAGGGCGGTCATGGGATAGGGAGGAGGTGAGCCTGGTTCTGGCTTCCTGGGCCAACTCACCAAGACGTTCCACTGCCTTTTCCTTGGTCATGTGGGGATCATCTTCCTTAGCAATTGCCAGCAAACGCCTCTCAATCTCAGGCGTTTCCGGAAGCATCGATCCACCCGCAGCTAAGCCATCTGAGGGATTTGTGCTTCAGGCGTTGCTACCTCAGGTGTGCAAGGCCGGCGATGCGCAGGAGGTGTTCTGCTGTGGCTGCGGGCATCAGGCACAGGTAGTTCAGCCAATCCAAAGGGTTGATGGTTTGAAGGTGCAGGGAGAGTCTCATACGTATTTGGGCTCTGTAGACCATTCCCCGGTTCCTGGCCGCTTTGACTCGTCATGAATTGCTGGTGTAGTTGCTGTTGCAACTGACTCATCTGCATCATCTGCCACGCCATGAGGAAAGCTTGCTCCATTCTGGTTCAGAAGGACAGACACAGATACGTAGCTATAGGAAACCTGAAGCCATATGTCATGAAAACAAAAAATAAACAAGAACCAAGTGGACGTCAACCTATGCAGAAAAGGTGCGCCCGACACCAACACTAACTCAAGGCTCTGTCAGGCTCGGAGAGGCTATCTGCAATAACACAATGGTACGGCTAGAAGCAATTCAGCTGTTCGGCCCGCACTCTATTTTACATCAGTCAGCAAACATTGTGACAACTCGTGGAGCTTTGTTTGAATGGAGAAAAGCTGTCACCCACCTAGCCTATGCAATTTCCTCAGCTGGTTCCAACCGTTCAGTGGCCTGAACTTGCTGCATGTTCATTCAGCTGGTGTTATGAAAAACAATTTCAAATGCGGACGCATCTAAGGGGTGGACTGAACAAGCTGCACATTCCTCAGCTGGTTCAACTGTTCAGTGGTCTGAAACTTGCTGCACGTTCTCTGCAGCCGGTGTTGTGAAAACAGAAAATGTTTGCGGATGCATCAAGAGGGTGGCCTGAACGTACAGATCAGTAGATTTGAAACGTTCAGTGGCCTGAGCTTGCTGCGTGTTCCTTCACCTGGTTGTGGCAAAACGGAAGATGGCTGCGGATGCATCAAGGATGTGGCCTGAACGCACTGCGCGTTCCCCAGCTGCCTCTACCGGTTCAGTGGCCTGAGCCTGCTGCACGTTCCTTTCAGCTGGTTGTGGCAAAACAGAAAATGGCTGCGGATGCATCAAGGAGGTGGCCTGAACGTGCTGCACGCTTCTCAGCCGGTTCCAACGGCTCAGTGGCCTGAACTTGCTGCACGTTCCTTTCAGCTGGTTGTGGCAAAACGAAAAATGGCTGCGGATGCATCAAGGAGGTGGCCTGAACGTGCTGCACGCTTCTCAGCCGGTTCCAAGGGCTCAGTGGCCTGAACTTGCTGCACGTTCCTTCAGCTGGTTGTGGCAAAACGAAAAATGGCTGCGGATGCCTCAAGGAGATGGCCTGAACGTGATGCACGTTTCTCAGCTGGTTCAAACGACTCAGTGGCCTGAACTTGCTGCACGTTTCCCAGCTGGTTCCAACGGCTCAGTGGCCTGAACTTGCTGCACGTTCCTTACAGCTGGATGTGGCAAACGGAAAATGGCTGCGGATGCATCAAGGAGGTGGCCTGAACGTGCTGCGCGTTTCTCAGCTGGTTCCAATGGCTCAGTGGCCTGAGCTTGCTGCGTGTTCCTTCACCTGGTTGTGGCAAAACGGAAAATGGCTGCGGATGCATCAAGGATGTGGCCTGAACGCACTGCGCGTTCCCCAGCTGCCTCTACCGGTTCAGTGGCCTGAGTCTGCTGCACGTTCCTTTCAGCTGGTTGTGGCAAAACAGAAAATGGCTGCGGATGCATCAAGGAGGTGGCCTGAACGTGCTGCACGCTTCTCAGCCGGTTCCAACGGCTCAGTGGCCTGAACTTGCTGCACGTTCCTTCAGCTGGTTGTGGCAAAACGAAAAATGGCTGCGGATGCATCAAGGAGATGGCCTGAACGTGCTGCACGTTTCTCAGCTGGTTCCAACGGCTCAGTGGCCTGAACTTGCTGCACGTTCCTTACAGCTGGATGTGGCAAACGGAAAATGGCTGCGGATGCATCAAGGAGGTGGCCTGAACGTGCTGCGCGTTTCTCAGCTGGTTCCAATGGCTCAGTGGCCTGAGCTTGCTGCGTGTTCCTTCACCTGGTTGTGGCAAAACGGAAAATGGCTGCGGATGCATCAAGGATGTGGCCTGAACGCACTGCGCGTTCCCCAGCTGCCTCTACCGGTTCAGTGGCCTGAGTCTGCTGCACGTTCCTTTCAGCTGGTTGTGGCAAAACAGAAAATGGCTGCGGATGCATCAAGGAGGTGGCCTGAACGTGCTGCACGCTTCTCAGCTGGTTCCAACGGCTCAGTGGCCTGAACTTGCTGCACGTTCCTTCAGCTGGTTGTGGCAAAACGAAAAATGGCTGCGGATGCCTCAAGGAGATGGCCTGAACGTGCTGCACGTTTCTCAGCTGGTTCCAACGGCTCAGTGGCCTGAACTTGCTGCACGTTCCTTTCAGCTGGTTGTGGCAAAACGAAAAAATGGCTGCGGATGCATCAAGGAGATGGCCTGAACGTGCTGCACGTTTCTCAGCTGGTTCCAACGGCTCAGTGGCCTGAACTTGCTGCACGTTCCTTCAGCTGGTTGTGGCAAAACGAAAAATGGCTGCGGATGCCTCAAGGAGATGGCCTGAACGTGCTGCACGTTTCTCAGCTGGTTCAAACGACTCAGTGGCCTGAACTTGCTGCACGTTCCTTACAGCTGGATGTGGCAAACGGAAAATGGCTGCGGATGCATCAAGGAGGTGGCCTGAACGTGCTGCACGTTTCTCAGCTGGTTCCAATGGCTCAGTGGCCTGAGCTTGCTGCGTGTTCCTTCACCTGGTTGTGGCAAAACGGAAAATGGCTGCGGATGCATCAAGGATGTGGCCTGAACGCACTGCGCGTTCCCCAGCTGCCTCTACCGGTTCAGTGGCCTGAGTCTGCTGCACGTTCCTTTCAGCTGGTTGTGGCAAAACAGAAAATGGCTGCGGATGCATCAAGGAGGTGGCCTGAACGTGCTGCACGCTTCTCAGCCGGTTCCAACGGCTCAGTGGCCTGAACTTGCTGCACGTTCCTTCAGCTGGTTGTGGCAAAACGAAAAATGGCTGCGGATGCCTCAAGGAGATGGCCTGAACGTGCTGCACGTTTCTCAGCTGGTTCCAACGGCTCAGTGGCCTGAACTTGCTGCACGTTCCTTACAGCTGGATGTGGCAAACGGAAAATGGCTGCGGATGCATCAAGGAGGTGGCCTGAACGTGCTGCACGTTTCTCAGCTGGTTCCAATGGCTCAGTGGCCTGAACTTGCTGCACGTTCCTTTCAGCTGGTTGTGGCAAGACGGAAAATGGCTGCGGATGCATCCAAAAAAACATATCCCACTATAGAATCGCCAATGAAATGCAAAAATCGCGGAATGCGAATGGTTTCCCAAAATGCCGAATTTCCATGAATTTCCAAAATTGGCAGGTCATCTTTTGGTTGGCTACCAGCACCATCCAGCACTGAATCCAGCCACATCTCAATCATCACCAAGAAAAGCCTCATTCAATCATCCACAGAAAATTAAATCCAGGTACACAATAGTGTGGTTTGTTTGGAGGGTACGCTATTGTGTCCAGCTGCTTTCCTGAGGTCGTGATTTTTTGTTTTTTTCAATCATTTCCTTTACCTTTTCCTTTGCTAAAGTGTTTTTTTTAATTAATTACTTTCTTAGTTTCTTTCATTTGAAATTCTCAGAAATGCCCAGTTTTCCAAAATATATGATGCCTTATTAAAACCCAATTAAAAAACATCACCCAAACAATTTTTCAAGGGGGTAGTCCATGAGCAACCCTGATACATAATAGTGTGGTTTGTTTGGAGGGTACACTATTGTGTCCAGCTGCTTTCCTGAGGGCATGATTTTTTGTTTTTTTCAATCATTTCCTTTACCTTTTCCTTTGCTAAGGTTTTTTTCTTTTAATTACTTAATTACTTTCTTAGTTTCTTTCATTTGAAATTCTCAGAAATGCCCAGTTTCCCAAAATATATGATGCCTTATTAAAACCCAATCAAAAAACATCACCCAAACAATTTTTCAAGGGGGTAGTCCATGAGCAACCCTGATACACAATAGTGTGGCTTGTTTGGAGGGTACACTATTGTGTCCAGCTGCTTCCTGAGGTTTTTTTTTTGCAATCATTTCCTTTACCTCTTCCTTTGCTAAAGTTTTTTCCTTTTAATTAATTAATTACTTTCTTAGTTTCTTTCATTTGGTATTCTCAGAAATGCCCAGTTTCCCAAAATATATGATGCCTTATTAAAACTCAATCAAAAAACATCACCCAAACATTTTTTCAAGGGGGTAGTCCATGAGCAACCCTGATACACAATAGTGTGGTTTGTTTGGAGGGTACACTATTGTGTCCAGCTGCTTCCTGAGGTGATTTTGTTTTTTTTCAATCATTTCCTTTACCTTTTCCTTTGCTAAGGTTTTTTTTCTTTTAATTACTTAGTTACTTTCTTAGTTTCTTTCATTTAAAATTCTCAGAAATGCACAATTTCCCAAAATATATGATGTCTTATTAAAACCCAATTACAAATCATCACTCAAACAATTTTTCAAGGGGGTAGTCCATGAGCAACCCTGATACACAATAGTGTGGTTTGTTTGGAGGGTACACTATTGTGTCCAGCTGCTTCCTGGTGTGATGTTTTTTTCAAGCATTCCCTTTACCTTTTCCTTTGCTAAAGCTTTTTTCTTTTATGGTATTTCCATGGTATTACTATTGGATTTCTATGGAATTCCTATGGGGTTTCCATGATGTTTCTATGATATTTCTGGAGGATTTCTATGGGATTTATGAAGGGGTGCTATGGGGGTTCTATGGTATTCTTATGGGATTTCCATTGGATTCCTATGGGGTTTCTATGGTATTTCTATTGGATTCCTATGGAATTTCTATTGGATTCCTGTGGGATTTCCAAGGTATTTCCATGATGTTTCTATGATATTTCTATGGGATTATTATTGGAATTCTCATGGGATTTCTTTTGTGGTTCCTATGCTATTCCATGTTATTTCTATGATCTTTCTATGGGATTTCTGTGAGATTCCTATGGGATTTTCAATGTTATTTCTATGATATTTCTTTGGGACTACTATTGGATTTCTATGGGACGTCGATTGAAAGTAAATTGGCAGTAATTTGAAATCAACTGAAAGTAAATTCAAAGTAAATTGAAAGCAAATTGAAAGTAAATTGAAATCAATTGAAAGTAAATTGAAATCAATTGAAAGTAAATTGAAATCAATTCAAAGTAAATTGAAATCAATTCAAAGTAAATTGAAATCAATTGAAAGTAACTTCAAATCAATTGAAAGTAAATTGAAATCAATTGAAAGTAAATTGAAATCAATTGAAAGTAAATTGAACTCATTTCAAAATAAATTGAAATCAATTGAAAGTAAATTGAAATCAATTCAAAGTAACTTCAAATCAATTCAAAATAAATTGAAATCAATTGAAAGTAAATTGAAATCAATTCAAAGTAAATTGAAATCAATTCAAAAACTAAATTGAAATCAATTGAAAGTAAATTGAAATTTCAAAATAAATCAATTGAAAGTAAATTGAAATCAATTCAAAGTAACTTCAAATCAATTGAAAGTAAATTGAAATCAATTGAAAGTAAATTGAAATCAATTCAAAGTAACTTCAAATCAATTCAAAATAAATTGAAATCAATTGAAAGTAAATTGAAATCAATTCAAAGTAACTTCAAATCAATTCAAAATAAATTGAAATAAATTGAAAGTAAATTGAAATCAATTGAACGTAAATTGAAATCAATTGAAAGTAAAGTGAAATCAATTCAAAGTAAATTGAAATCAATTCAAAATAAATTGAAATCAATTGAAAGTAAATTGAAATCGATTAAAATCTATCATTTTTTATTTTACACTATTCTGTACCCGGTACCTTGTTTTTTCCACACTATTCTGTATCCAAAATTTGTTAAGGGGGGAGGGGGGGGGGCCTCGTACGATGGACAGTTCGAGGCTATTTGGCAGTTAGCAGCTACCAGTAAGTGTTTACATAAGAGTCGATGATAAGTAGGAGTGCTGGAGGCGCTGGAGGCGCTGAAGGCACTGAAGGCGCTGAGGGCGCTGAGGGCGCTGAGGGCGCTGAAACCGCTGAGGGCACTGGAGGCGCTGAAGGTGCTGAAGGCGCTGAGGGCGCTGAAGGCGCTGAAGGCGCTGAGGGCGCTGAGGGCGCTGAGAGCGCTGAGGGCGTTGAGGGCGCTGAGGGCGCTGAAGGCGCTGAATGAGGGCGCTGAGGGCGCTGAGGGCGCTGAAGGCGCTGAGGGCGCTAAAGGCGCTGGAGGCGCTGAGGGCGCTGAAGGCGCTGAGGGCGCTGGAGGCGCTAAAGGCGCTGAAGGCGCTGAGGGCGCTGAAGGCGCTGAAGGCCCTGAGAGGGCGCTGGAGGCGGTGAAGGCGCTGAAGGCACTGAAGGGGCTGAGGGCGCTGAAGGCGCTGAGGGCGCTGAAGGCGCTGAGGGCGCTGAAGGCGGTGAAGGCGCTGAGAGCGCTGAGGGCGCGGAGGGCGCTGAGGGCGCTGAAGGTGCTGAAGGCGCTAACGGCGCTGGAGGCGCTGAGGGCGCTGGAGGCGCTGAAGGCGCTGAAGGCGCTGAGGGTGCTGAAGGCGCTGAGGGTGCTGAGGGCGCTGAAGGCGCTGAGGGCGCTGAGGGCGCTGGAGGCGCTGAAGGTGCTGAAGGCACTGAGGGCACTGAGGGCGCTGGAGGCGCTGAAGGCGATGAGGGCGCTCAAGGCGCTGAGGGCGCTGAGGGCGCTGAGGGCGCTGAAGGCTAAAGAAGGCGCTGAAGGCGCTGAGGGCGCTGAGGGCGCTGAGGGCGCTGAGGGCGCTGAGGGCGCTGAGGGCGCTGAAGGCGCTGAGGGCGCTGAGGGCGCTGAAGGCGCTGAAGGCGCTGAGGGCGCTGAGGGCGCTGAGGGCGCTGAGGGCGCTGAAGGCGCTGAGGGCGCTGAAGGCGCTGAGGGCGCTGAGGGCGCTGAAGGCGCTGAGGATGCTGCTTAATGTGCTCTGTATCATACTGTGCTATTCGGTCTTGCCCTCACGATGCTACGCTGCATGATTCCCTACGTCAAACTACACTGCTTGACCTTCCCTAACTGATGTTATGCTGCTTAATGTTGTTACATCAGATCGTGTTACGCTGTTTGGTCTTGTCTTCATGATGCTACACTGCTTGGTCTTCTCTATATCATGCCTTGCTACACAGCGAATGAATTTCATCAGCAAAGGTTTTAGCACCCAAAACTATTCTGGGAGCACAAGTTTTTCGTGTTTGGCATCAGCAGCGTCACTAGTTGCCATTTTCTGGTTTCAGCTAGAAAAAAGCGCTGGCGAGGTGAGGCGCCCAAAATTGCAGATTCTGTGACGGATGGTCAAAAGACAACAACTCACTTTCATCAAGCAGAAACCAACTCACTTTCATATATTTTTACCTCCCTGCCAAAGCGTGCACAAGCGCTCTTGGAATGAAGAGACGGGCACGCCCTCAAACCTTTCGCTGTCAAGCAAACGCCGCGCAGCACCTGGTAAGTCTTGTATATACTCTATCCGCCAAATAAACGCTAAGCGTCCATAGCACGGGGGGGCCTCCCCACACTAATCTGTATCCTACATTACATATATAGAGTAATCCTCTCTCCCTATTACTAAAACGCACCCTCCAAATAGTAAACACGGTGATCTATTTTCATTATTAGGGGGTATTTTGTATTAGGGCGCCCCTAATATTCCAATGAAAACCCTAATCATACGAATAAAGTAAATGATTCCAACTTTGATTAAATCCCTTACTAAATCTATAAACAATATTGCCAAAAACTGGATTTCGAAGCTGTCCCCTAATATTCCAATGAAAACCCTAATGATACGAATATATAAAGTAAATGATTCCAACTTTGATTAAATCCCTTATTAAATCTATAAACAATATTGCCAAAAACTGGATTTCGAAGCTTTCCCCTAATATTCCAATGAAAACCTTAATAATAAAAATACAAGATAATAAAAAACCTCAAGGTACCATTCTATTTTTATTAACAGGGGGTCGAACCCATTGTTTCACCATCCTGTTCTCCTATAGTATTGATTCTCAATTACCACAATTAAGAACCCAATTGTGCCCTACAAAAAAACACCGAAAGTGCCACACAAATCCTACTTTTTTATTTTGGGGAGTTTTAGTAATAGGAAGAAGAGGTTAATTCATATAAATTACACTTATTACAATCGTTGGCTACGTCACGGCTAAGTGTTGAACTCCGCTTCAGCTTGGCAGAGAAGCCACGCCATAAGTCCAGGCTGATTGGCGCCTCAGATCCGACAGCTGGTACCACCGGCACCACCTGGCTAAACCGACTAAACATTGACCTCAAAGGATGAGTTTGAAGGACATTTTTACAGGGAAACCTTAGATGTTCATAGATTTTCATGGTAAAACCATGTAAGACTTCCTGTAAAATTTCCCAATCAATCCGTTGATGACCGCAACCTTAGACGTAAAAACAGATACAAACTGGATCCAGTTTGAACATCAACTAATGCTTGACTCAAAATACTCAAATAGAAGCAACCTATTTTAAAGTCTGCGAAAAAATGCCGAAAAGTCATTTACAGCCGTTAAATCCTTTTGTGGATTGCATGTTCTGAGCAAAAAAAACAACGGGATTCTGTCAAAAACCATCAGGATCATCATCAAACACACCTGAACCAGGCACTGAACCAGGCATCCAGGCGTGCTGTCAGGTGCAAGGGTCCTTCTCCCCGTGCGTTTCGCCAGTTGAAACCATGGCGCCTGGCGAGATGGGGATTTCATCGGTGTATTCCATGGCCCATTGGCTTCAATGATTGTTTTGCGTATGATCTTTATTTATAGTTCATCATGTTGAAACATATATATATATATACAATTATATGACACACACACACATATATATATATACACACATAATATGTTGAACTTATATCCTGCATTATCCTGCGATTGTTGCCTATATAAGTGGAAGGGGCAGAATCCAAGCGGATGACTCTTATCATTAATAAGTCACAGGTGCCTGCATGCTTTGAACAAACCATCTCTGATCCACTCATGGCATGCTGAAAGAACATTGAACTCCCAAGTGATGCCAACAATTCAACAAAACCCACTGCACTCACCACAATAATCTTCAATTGGACCATGATGGCCCACCAAAACATATATAGAACAACTGTTTACAACTATGAACAACTATGGTTCATGAGCAAGGTGTTTAACTATGAACAACGAATCATTTCATGGTGTTTTTCGACCATTTCCATCACTCTTCCGGCGCCTCACAATGTACTGGGCCATCAAGGTGCCACCAGCCTAGGAAACGCTGATCATCCGTGGTACCTGGGAATTAATGGTTATCACATTATAGGGATTAACATGGATTAACCAGAACTATAGATATCATAGGTGAACTATGGTATCTATGGTCAACCAGTTCTAGATCATTTTTGGAACGGGACAACTATGGGTTTTCCACATCTGTTTGTATGTTTATCTCAGGGCAATGGGACAATAAATTCCAGCCATGTCAAGTCTCATCATCCATAGTCATCAAACTCCTGGCCGAGTCTGAAAGATCAACTCCGCTGCACTTCCATCATGGCTAACTAGCCTCTGGTAAAAAATCTAACAGTTCACCAGGGAAACTGGCAATGGACATAATCTTGTTTTCCATTGCCATGTTTTTTTTGATTGGGGGTACCCATCACAGCCAAAGCCCAGCCATTTTTTCTCTCTCACAGGAGGCATCCCTCGGTACGGCGGGATGCCGACAGTTCACAAGCAATCGCGGCGGCCGGTGGTCGACGGTTGAAACAGATGAAGCTACTCACCTTGAACAAAAGATGGACAATGGGAAAATGCCAACTCCCAAGGCCTACATGAATCATATTGGTTTGAAGGATAAGCCTGCATAGAGTGCAATCCCCTAATATAATGGGATAGTATAATCAATTCCCAAAAATCGTCAACCAATCGTGGTTTTGAACACTGCTCACCTCAAAACTCTGGCCGAATGGAATGTCAGTGCTGCAGCATACTTTCCAAGGGATGGAACTGGTGAGGATATCCTGCAAAACCCTCCCTTATCTCCCTTCTTCCAAGTCTACAGTACTCAGTCGCACCCATATATCCATATCTATGTACAAAGGTACCCACAAAGGTACCCTTCCATAATCTACCATATCACCAGCTCCACATCCCCAAGGATCACCCCACATAGTTAATTTATCTGGGTGAGTAAATGCCTTATCCCATCTGAACTAACCCCAGTTTACCATCCACAAACACGATCCAACTGGGGGGTGATCCTCCACAGCCCCCATCCCGTCCATCCCGTCCCAGTGGCAGCAATAGCTCCGAGGTCCACTCCATGTGCCCCGCGGGGTGGCGACGCCACTTGTTGGCCAAGCGCATCACGCGACCACTCGGCGTGGCGCATGCACAGCTCCAGCTGCGCCGGGGACCGGCGGTTGGGACTTCACGAATGGCTTCGCCTGCGCGAGGATGATGTCAGCAAAAAATGGTCGTTGGACTAGGTAGTTCACCATGAGAAGTGGATTCAAACATGAGAATTTAGGGATTAACAATCAAAATTAGGGATTGAACATCATTTAACCACAAAATTTGGGTAGATGATGGTAGATGTAACAACATCAAATATCCTGTGGTGTGATGGCTCTACGGGGGATGTCAGGGACTTGAAGCTGGGGATTATTAAAGTAGCATGATATCTTTCAAGTCGCATCAAATGATCATATATCGGTGTATCTTCAGGAAGATACATCTTTTGGTTTCTTGAAGTTAATATTTCATCATTTCTCTTCAACCTATAGGTTTCTTCTGCCGCGCCTGTTCGTTGTCCATCCAACAACCAGTGGAAGACGGAACCATCATCCATTGCCATCACCAGCCGTTCATGATCTCCAGACAGGGACACGGGTTTGCTGGTGCTGTGTGGGATCTGCAACTCCACTGTTGGGTGCCAATGTTGTGTCAATCCCGTGGTCAACTCATGAACCCTGACCTTGCCATCTCCCAGGATGGCCGCACGGAAAGGATGTGGCTCAACAGCAGGGGTCACCACTGCAATCCCAGAGGGTTCCCAGCCTGGCACTGGTGGCAGATCCAAAGCCTGACATGGGATGGAGCCTCCTGCAGCCGTCACGGGGCAGGAAGCGATCTTGCCGGAGCTGGTGTGCAGCAGCAGCTGGCCCTGAGGTGACCAACTGAGGCCATGAGCACGGCCCATTTCCAAGATCCCCAGGTTGAATGGAACACTGTGGCCACCCTCAAAGGCTGAGTTGCCTGGGAGGATGGCCCCAGTTCCACCAGGGGCCATGGCAATAATTCCATGGGCGCTGGAGGCCAATAGTTCGGGTTCCAACATCGGTGGCCAATGGATGGCCGCAGGCACCACAGGTCGAAAGATGGCAGGACTTGTCACACTTGTCGCCCTTGTCGCCCCGGCGCTCTGCAAACGACGATGACCTCCACTGTCCAACCAATCATGGTCTCCACCTTCATAGACCCGCGCATATTTGATGACCCCGGTGAACCAGGTGTTCTTGCCACGGCCGGCCACGCCAACATGGGGTTCTGGGCCTTCCGCCTCGGACCAATGCATATCGGCCTCTGGGTGGAAGCCAAACATATCGCTGGCCCACAGCTCCTGCCGGGCTGATTCGTGTCACACTCCCTATAAGTGGAGGTTGTAATGAAAAAAACATGAATAAATTGAGGATTTTGCAGCAAACCATGGTTCATTGCCAGAGGGTATCTTTTTTCGGGGTGATCTCCATAAAACAGCTACGAAATCACATCATATGTACCATATCACATCACATCTTATATCATTGGGCCATTTACAAACGACGTTCCCCACGATATCCCAAGTTCATGTTGGGTTGTATCCCTCACCACCTACCATAAAACACTCCGGTTTATATATGTCATAAAACATGACTCACAAATTCCCAACCCCCACACCTATACTGTACCACTTCAATCCATTTCATCTAAAACGTTGAGTTTCTCAGAAATCTCCAGCCCCTGTCCCCGCCCCAAACCACCGCCGTCCTGTTGTCCCTGGGGTCCCCATCCCTTCTGCCAAGCAAAGTGTCCACGCATGGGCGTCACATGCGCGTAGTGCTTGGAGGTGATAGGTCCGCTCTCCCAGCCGTACCAACGTCCGATGCGGGTCCAGGGAGGGGCGCCCGGGTTGGTCACCAGCATGCCTGGGAAGCGCGGCCCCATGGCTAAGGTGGGAACAGTGAAACGCTAAATGGCCTGATAACTATATACATGTTTCGTGATGTTTCTGGATTTTAAGTATTTGATATGGTTAACATAGTTGGTTTATGCCCATGCTGATTATAACTACAGTTAATGGGGCTACCCTCAAGTGATTTGACAAAACGATGCTGGAACCCTGTGAGGAAGGTGAGTAGATCATTTTTTGAATGGGAAACAAAAATAGATTTCCATAGCTGTGAAAGTTTACTTCATGGCACAGCCTCTTTGGAATAAACATGCTCAAGTTTATGATAGAAGATATTATGGCTTAACTTTTGGTGAGTAACTGGACCATTTGAAACATACCAACATCTTCGATTCAATCATTCCTCTGAGCCCCTCCGGCTTGCAGCTCCTTATTTTTTGATATATTTTTGTTGGGCAGCCAGTGGGAAACCATAGGTTGAATTCCAAAAAACTATTGGATGATGCGACCATAACTATCCGGTTGATGGTTTTAACATGTTTTAACCCATCCCAACAGTATGAGTCATCTCACCCTTTCTCACCACTTTTCGTGAACCAGCCCTTTCTCTCCCAGATGCGCTCGCTCATGATGCATTCCACAATGCGGCCGGTCAGCAGGACCGACCAGCTCAAGACGGTCACGAAGAGCAAGGTGCGGACGTAGTACCTGGGACGGTGCTGCTCCCATGTCCCATGGAACAAATGGTCCAAGATTCCCCAATCGTTTGGCTGGTTGGTGGTTGAGCCTACCCCTCTGAAAAATATGTTTTGGTCAGTTGGGACCATGACATTCCCAACTGAATGGAACGTCATAAAAATCCAAACCACCAACCAGGACACTATGTTACCACGTTTTGGGGTCGAAATCTGTATCAGTATGTCTCAATCCACCTGTATCATCCATTGCCCAGCCTCTTGGGCTCAAACATCAACATCATCAACCCACAGCATCATCTTCAACAGCAAACGTCAAAATCTGCCCATGTTTTCTGTAAGCAGGCCTGATCCCCAACAGTTCCATATACTTCCATTCCATCCCCAATCCCCTATACGTTTTTGCAAAGCCATTGTCCAGTATCCCTATTCCCACATATTTTTTGAACAACAGCTACATTCTCCCATATTCCTGTTTCCCAATACCCCATCATTCCCGCTGTTAATGACAGTTTGAAATAATTGTCAGAAAATTCAATTTTCTCAAACCCAGCTATATGCTATTGTAATGATTAATTTTCCTACATATCCCAAAGACATTCCCATTAACAAAACAATGAAATCACCTTTGTTTAAATTACGGTGAACTCCACAGAACTCCAAAAAACCTCCGCATGAAATCCCCGATGAGAAATCGCCAACATTTTCGAAACATCTCCCATGATAATTCCATGGATTGATGTTGGCGATTGATATGGTTTCCATGTTTGGGGATATGTTTGGTGATATGTTTTGGAAATCTCAGAATGGAAATCCCACAACATGTTCCATTCTGAAATTTCCAAAACATATCCCCAAACATATCACCAAAACAATCACCATCTAAGCCAGCTGCCATGGGAGTAATTATCATCTGGCTGGTTTTTTATCAATATTTATCCCATTTCAAGTGATTACCATTATAGATCATTATAGCCAATTATAGCTAACCTTATGTTAAATCCCCATCTCCCAAGATATCCCCAGTTAAAATCTAGTTCCATCCCAGTAACCATGGCGTCATATCCACATTGACCATGGGATCCTCGCGAATGACGTTCTGATCTCGATCGATCTGCTCCTGCTCCAACTGCGCTTTGGTCTTGGGTGGAGCCACTAGGTATGACACGTGCTGAAAGGCCGCGGGAAGCCAGGCCGGACCTAAGCTGCGAGGATTCCGAGGTCGGGCGAGGTATGGCGGCTTTTGCGGCCGGGGGAAGGTGTCACTTTTTTTGAGGCCGCACAAGGCGGCCTCACGCGCCTGAATGATGAAGTGAATGATCAACCGTTAGCAATACACAATCAATGACAATAAATACACATATAACTCATATAACATAATAATAACAATTCAAACAGAATAATCATGACAATAAACATTCTCATAGCAATGCCACTCCCCAACATATCTAAAAAGAAAAATCAGAGATAAATCAGTGATTTTGCCAATCTCAGAGACTTTCACAGGAAGCGCTCTGGTTGAACATGCGCTCACCAATTTCTCTGGCCTGATGTGTGGCCCCTGCCGAACTGTTGGCAGGCTGTGAGACCACATAGAGACGAATCGTGAGGCCGATCTGCATCAAAAGAACCAGGATGGCAACAGCACCTCATTGCCGGAGCGGAGCTGGTGATCGTTTGGGATACCTGAAAATTGGGGAGTGCCAAAATTGGGATATCATTTCAATAGATGATCGGATATAACAGGCAATTTTGTTCGTGAATCAGATATATGTCAGCGGAGGATACTTTGGGACCAACTAACATAAGTCATCATAAGTCCTTCATTTTTTTTTGTGGACCTTCAAATTTTTTACGAAAAACAAAAGGAAGAGAAGCCTGGAGGATCATCCCAGTGGATGTAACAGGTTTTTTTTAACCACAAACAAGCCCAGTTAAGGATGGAATAACCCACATTCGTGGGATTTTAGTTTCTGATTCGCGGGTTTGAGTTTCTGATTCTTTGTTGCTGATTCGCGGGAAGTTTCTGATTCGAGGTTTGTTTGACTTACTTGCTGGGGTTACTAACCAGTCACTAAGTGGAATGATCCTCCAGATAACCCAATTCACCTGAATATTCAATACCTTCCCAGAAACACTGGTTTCTTATTCTCTCGATCTATCCATGTTGGGTCCCATTCAAGGGGGTAGAGAATATGATCGGAGGAGGGGATTATATATCCATTTGCAATCATTTACATCTGGCTCATAGCATGAAATGCATTTTTGTTTCTACATATTGTAGTTTTTTGATTGTTTCTGCATATCCCAATTTACGAGAGATAGATAGATGGATGGATGGATGGATGGATGAATGGATGGATGGATAGATAGATATACATGCATATACATAAGAATACACGCACTATCATATACACATACACACACATATATATATATATATATATGCGCAGAGAAAGTTTAAACAATATAATCTAAAGTGCAATTACATTAATATGCTAGTATACAATACCGTAAATAAATGCACATTATATATAATTATATATATATAAACAACACAGACAGTGTCATTTGGATATCCTATGGAAAACTCTCTCCGTAGCCCCGGCTCCCGCCCCGGCTCCCAAGGCACGTGAAATGTCTATGACACTTGCTGTGGGATGATGCGTGTAGGCCAAGGCCAAACCTGGGCGGACATCCGCAACGCCAAGTTGCCAAGGTGGTAAAAAAATTAACGGTTACCATCTGGTTATGACTAACAGTTCGCCATGGAAAACCACCATGCTATTAATATATGTAAACCATCTATTTCTATGGGCCATCTATACCATGGCGAACTGTTAGTGATAACCGGAGGGTATATTTTACTGTATATATATATGGTTCGGTAATCAATTTGTATTATATCATATAAATATAAAATTTATGAATTATAAATATATGGCTACTGTATATGTGGTTATATAATGTTATAAAAGTTATAGCTCTTATATGATAGGGGGTGTTATGGGTTCAATCATCTACTGTATGGCTAGTTCGGGGTTTCCCATATTTTCCAGTCAGGTTTGATCACCGGAGGGTAACTTTCAGAAAGCCCATTGCAACCTCCAGGATTCAGCAAGTATCAAAAAGTTAGCCTCTGGTAAACTAACATAACTATGGAGAAAATCACCCTTTTTAATGGGAAAACTCACTATAAATGGCCATTTTCAATAGCTACGTTAAATTACCAGAGGGTAGCCCCAAGCCATGACATGCCATGACCCAGAAACTGATGGCTTCAATGATGGGCCCTCCGATTTCGATGGGGAAGCAGCCTCCATGGGAGGGCAACACATCCATGCGGAACATGATCCACACCCCTGCGGACAATGAGGAGGCGCAGATCACAGCGCCCCAGACCAGGCCCAGCTCACCGATGTTGTGAATGGGGAGCCAATAGGCGAAGGATTGGATCAAGTGCATCTTGCCAATCAAAAAGGTCACTCGGGCATAGGCTTCGGCACACCAATAGTCTTTCCTGAAGATTTTTTCGAAAAAGTGACCAGGTATGGCCAGGTCGTGAGGCGTCTGAAATGATAAGATTTACTTTATAAGTTATAAGTTTGATTGAATGGGGCCATTGGTTAAGGTTTTCCAAACAAAGATAAGCAATGTACTTGAAACATCTTGAAACCGCTTCTGCTTGAGTGTTGCCCAAGTTCTTGGCTTCTCAGTACACCCACAGCACGACCAGATTACCAAGTGGCTGTGCTTGGCGAATCAGCTCAAAATGCTCATAGGGCTCGGGCGGAGCTTCGTTGCCTCGGGCGAGGCGAACAAATCATAGCCGGAAGGGCCAGGTCGACCTAGTTGTTTGATGTTGTTTGTGGAATAAGGTAACTTCTTTTTGCAGAGGGCACCTGTGTAGTTGCAAAGAAGTTGGATCAAGTCGGCTTCAACCGAACCCTTGCGGAAAGCCGCACTGGAAGACATGATATATCGCCGGAAGGCTGCAGCTTCTGTTAGGCAAACTTCTGGAATGGCTGATGATGTCGCTGCCCAAAGGCCAAACATATGAAACATTGCCATCTATAAGTATGATCTATCAACATTTCGTTGTGTTTGACATGGGCCATGTCCTGAGTTATGACCACATTTTTGATAAAATCAATGCGGAAAAATGGAGAATTCATGGCTTGGAGATAGCCCATCTTCAGACTAACCGCGCCAGTCATGTGCCAAGCTGCCAAAAGCACTGGGAGAAGCCTTGGGAAAATCATCACGGGCCTTAGCTACCCGAAAAAGTCAGGTATCAAGGTGAGCTTTGAAAAATCACAACCTAAACTTCAATAAAGGTGTTTCATCTCATTTGAATATATTAAAGTAAAACATCTAACTCACAGCGATTCAAAAACAGGGATATATAACTTGCCCGGCAGGTAGTTTCATTAACCATATCATACCATAATTAGCCTGTCATAATTTATATGATGGTTAATTACCATATCATACCATAATGAACCATATAATTACCATATGGTTATGTTTACCATATCATACAGATTATCATACCATAATTACCCTCTGGTAAACATACAAAAAGCTATGGCAAATCACCATGTTCAATGGGAAAATCCTCTATTTCTATGGTCATTTTCAATAGCTATGTAACAAAACCAGAGGGTGCCATATCTGCACCAAGTGGCTGCCACCTCCTTGTCGATCCATGACGGCACCCCTGAGGTGGTGCCCGGCATCCGCGCAGCGTGCGCCAGTTCCTTCTTGGAACCACCCGTCTCCTGGAGCGGAGCCGCTGCACCGGGGCCAGTGGAGGAAGCCATGGCCATGGCGTTCAAAAGATGCATATTTTGGCCATGGAGAAATTGGAGAAAAGCTATGCACTTGAGTTTTTTCCAGGGTTTTGTAACCATGGTATATCATGGTATTTTTTGAGCCAGTTGAAGTTTTGGGTAATAACCATGGGATTTTTAACCTCAGTTCAAATATAACCCCGTAATATTAATCCCAACTGCACCCTCCAAGTCTCTGGTGATCTTCAACATTCCTGGAAACTATAGTCAAAACACAAGTATACATATAATTTATATAACATCATATAACATCATATTAACATATATTAACATCATATAACATCATCATATAACATCACATAGCATCATATAAATTCACATAGTTTCATATAACATCACATAACTTCATATTATAAGATATATTATAACATACTGTATATGTAAAAAGGTCACCTTAAAAATCTCAGGTCAGCATAGCAGGCATAGCAGGCATAGCAGGCCGCAGCCACGACTATCAACGACTCTTCCGCACCTCAGCCAGCTCCTTCACCTTTTCCTTCATCTTGGCTCCAATGCCCGGCAAGCCCGCTTTGTCATAGCCGGTCTTGGATTCCTTCTTACTCTTGCCGTCCTTCACCTTGAGGTCCAACATGGTCCAACAAAAATAGGCTTGAATTACCCATTGAATTACACTATTTTTTCTAATTAAAAGAATCTCAAATAGCTATTGTTTGATGGGAAAAATGGTGATTGAACGCAGGATTCTAAAGGTTTTCCATGGTTTGTCCCATCATTTTCTACAGTACCTCGTCATCCGAAGCCGGTGGCGTGTTGCCGGTGTTGGGCATCAGGAAAGGCAGCCGAAACATGTCGTAGACGCCCTGCTCCTCGTAGGTGGACAAGATCTTTCGTGCACTGTCCAGCTGCCGCTGGGAGGGCACCGGCAGACGCACCTCAACGGATCCACCGAAGAAGAGATGGGAAACCGAAGATGTTCCGACTGGAATGGGAAACCAGTCGGATTTTTAGGGTTTCTAATCAGGGAAACCAGTCGGATTTTATATAATGGGTTTCAATATGTTTCAATGGTCTTTTACTGACAACAAACCGCTACAAACATTTTTGATCAATAAATCAGGGGCTTTCTGGCTGATTTTGCTTCATAAAATTCTAGGAAACTGCTCAAACTATCTTAAAGTGGCATGTGTAGACTGGACTAACTAGGCTACGGTGAAGAAAATCCAGTTCATCTATTTTGATCTATTTTGATGGTTTTGGTCTCCTTGCTGGTACTTTCCACGTGCGCGCACACACGCACACACACACACCACGGAGGCGGCCATGCCCTGCCATGCCCTGCCTTCCTTGTGCGAAGTTGCACCATGGCGATCTGGGCTCGCATGGCGGCATGCCAGCACAGCCAAATGGAGAGCGTCATGAAAGCGAAGGCGACCGCCAGACAATTCAAATACCTGAGGGATTTTCATGGGATGTTGATGGGATGTTGTATAATGGCATGTTAATGGCATTTGGATGCATTTGGCCCAATTGGCACATGTTGGAAATTTCAAGTTATCAGATTGGTGCTTTGAACTCAGAGCCATAGAATGCCACTGGGGGTCATCATCTCAAATCTGATTGAAAAACATAGGCGCAGCATGGTGCAACCACCAACCAGTTACGCCAGTTATATTCTGATCACTGCCTTGCCCGGCATGTGGGTTACATGGCCAAGCAGGTGCGGCATGGCATGGGACCCAAAGGGGATGAAGACAAGCTTGGGAAACCAAGTCATTGGCAAAAAACATGTTTCAAATAACATCAAATGACACTGCCGATGTTTAAATCAGCGCTCCAAGGGGTTAAGCTGGTTGCTGGTTATGCCTCCAAATCCCAAGGCTCTAAAAAACGGGACCCACACATAGCCACACTCCACATCCCACATCCCACGGGTTCCCCTGCAGGTTCCCCTTCAAGTCCCAGCCACAAGCCGGAGGCAAAGGTGGGTGGGCCTGGGAATTTCAATCCACTTCGGGCTTCCACCAAAACGGTGAGCACATAGCCCAAGCTCATTGTGAGCACGGGGACGTAGACCTTCAACTTGCTGACTGACCTTGGAGGCTGTCAGTTGGGACCGCTTTGTCTCTGACGTTTGGAGCCTAACAAGCTTCTCAGTAAACATATGTACCCTCCGGTAAACTAACATAGCTAATTATTGAAAATTGCCATTTATAGTGGATTTACCCATTAAAAATTGTGATTTTACATACAGTAGCTATGTTAGTTTACCAGAGGCTATCAGAGTCACATCTCTCCTCAAGGTCTATCAGCATGGTCTTTCTGGGCAGGCCAACTCAATGTCTCAGCCAATGCTGGTCACAAATCAGGACGTCTCCCGCCCATAACCCAACCATTTTCAAGCATTCTTATCTGAACTCTTCCTATGTGGTAGACCCAGTGCCATCAACCTATGATTTGGGGATGGTTTTAATCCCACCCGTATGTATTAATGGTGGCAAAATATTGGGGATGGTTCACGAATTATTTACATTATACCACAGTATTGGTAAGTTCTATCTCCATTTACGGTTGCTTCAATCCCCATTCATTCATTGTTTTTATTCGTGTTGGTTAAATCCCTCATATGATGGTTGATTTCCAGGATTGCACCCAACACCCCAACAGCCACAGACATGGGCGAAATGATGCTACTGTAAATCAACAACAATAAGTTCAATAAACGCCCAGCCAGGTTCTTCATAGCTTTACCACCGGCAACCTGCCCCATGGCTATCCATTCGAGGGCCCCCCTTCGCCACGGCACACTGCCGCCAGGTCAGACACATCTTCTCGAAACATCGCGGAGCGTTTCAGCTCGTTTGCGCGGCCGGCGGTGAAGCGAGCCCATCGTTGGCCCTGGTCAAATTTGTAGTTCACCCGGTTGTAGCCGAAGCCAAATAGCCCGGCCTCACGTTGCGGAGACCAAAGAAACCATCAGGGGCGATTGGAAGGTGGAAACTGTTGTTCTTGATGTTTTTTTTTTTGTGCGGGGGAAGAAACTGGAATATTTTTGGATTTGATGTGAGGTCCTACGTTTGTAAAACTTGCCATTCACAGCACTGCATCCAGGTTGATGCTTCATCATCTGATGGGTGAATATGGTTATGATATATCCCCAGCCCACCCACGAATTAACCTTCCTCAAAAAGGTCTTTCCAACTTATAAACATCCTAGGTGGCAGCCAGGGTTCCCTGCTTCTTTCAAATTTCATCCCCCGCTTTGCCCGCACCTGTTTGATGAGAGTTCCTCCTCCCAACATCTCTGCCGCTGTCACCCCGACGCACTATGTCAAGCGCGTAGGTTTCTGTGTGTTAGCAGCGTCTTAACTCGCAGGAGCTAAGACTTGAACCACAGGAATTGTCCAGGTCAGCTAAACAATGAACTGCCAGTGCCAGTGCCAAATATGCAGGTTATGGCCTCTGGAAAGTGTGTTTGACCTTTGGCAATCACATCCGGAAGGTGCACCTAATCTGGTTCGGAAGGTTGTTTTTTCTCCCCGTTGCCATGACCTGATTTTTTTTCATATATTTACCGCCCTCTGGTTATTTAACATAGCCATGGTATAGATGGCCCATAGAAATAGATGGTTTACCTATTAAAAATTGTGATTTTCCATGGCTATGTTTGTCATAACCAGATGGTAAATTGAATCAAACAAATAGTGTCCGCCGTTGAAACCAGCTTCCGACAGCACAATCTTGTTGGATATTATGATACTGTGGATGGGCCAGCGAAATCCGAATCACCAGTTGATAGGTCGGTGGTTTATCATGTTTATCCCATTATTTATAATGAGGGTTTCAACATGTTTCAACCATCCCAAATTGGTGGTGCAGGAGTTCGCAACCATCCACAATATTTCAGGATATTTCAAGTGTGTCTACCATGGGGAAAGTGTCCCCAATTAACGCCCCAAAAGGCCATGGCTTCAGCTGCTTGGGTGAAGCGTTGTGCCAAGGACGTCTCCGACACGGCCCTGGGCCGGCCGGAACATGATAAGATGGGATAGACATGGGGATATGAACGGAATCAAAATGACAAGAATACAATAATGATGTGGTAATAAGATTAAGATGTAATAAGGACAATAAAAATGATGAGAATATGAACATGTTTATCAAGTCCTATCTCTTAGAGCACTTCACGTCAACCAAACCCTGGAAATTGATGACGTTGATGTCCATGTCAACATCCGATGAAATAGCACTTTTAACGTTTGTCTGAAACTAGGGTGCCCCAAAAATTTGATGTTTGATCATCTTTTTCCCTTATATTTGCGATAGTTTGGGTTATCCCCCTTTTGAGATACACCTAAATATTTGATGCATAACATCCTACTAATGTCCTATCAATATGCTATTCATATCCCATAAATATCCCTGTGTATCCCGTGTAAACGGCAATAAATTACTATAAATCTCACTGTTTGCTGATATTGGTTCCCTTTTGTTGCTTCCCCAAATCATTCATGTTTGGTTACGTGTCCCATGACAGTTATATATATATATTTACTTATTTAATGATAATATATATATATAATACAATATAAACTGCAATACATATTACAATATAAATATAATATAATATAACATAAAAAAGTATATTATACAACAAACTATTTTACAACATGAATTATAATACGTAATATATTGTAATATGATATAAACATAATATATAGTATAACATAAATAACAACATATACAACGTTATATATATATATATATATATATATGTATAAAAATCACCATTAATGCCAGATGAAATCCACATTTTTCTTTATGCATCGTTCACCATCTGAAAACTTGCTGCTTTTCAGACAAAGGTGTCAAAATAAAAAATAAAATAGTAACAAAAAGAACAAATAAGTAATGAATAAAGTAATAAGTAAAATAATAAAACAATAAATCAAATAATATATATATATGTATATATATATATGTAACCCACTATATTCCCATCATATCTGATGACCAATATATCATGATACTTCAGCCAGATCTATGGTGTCAAAACTCTCTCAGCTCGCAACGATTCGCTCGAGGATGACCTGGCAAGGAACATCTACATGAAACATGGTTGGTTAATAGGGATTCCCCGTTCTTGGATTATTATAATCCCCAATATTCCTCAATATCTTGGGTAGGTAGTTTTTTATCCCTGAACTAATCATCAACCAACAGGGGTTTTGAACCAATAATGTCCTTTTGGTAAAAATAGAGGGGCCGGTTTGGTTAATCCCATCTATCATGAATTACCTGTTGTTAAAGGGGTTTCTTCAAACCTTTCTGTGAATCAACCAACCAATGGGAAAAGGACATCTATGGAAACCATATGGTAGAGCCAAAGGCCGGGGGACTCAACCAAAATACACAAACAATGGGGCGAAATGAAATGGGGATATAGAAAGCAAGAACTAGGATTTGATTTAATCATCAAGATGCCAAAGAACTATAAATAAGATCCAAAAACCATCGCCATTGGCCTGTCTTTGCCCAAAGTACACAAGCAAGGAAAGGTAATGGAATTGCATTTTTAGCAAACCACACTAAGCCTAAAGTCTTGCGTGGTTGTAATTTGATTGCTGGGGATCCACCTTTAAAAAGTCACCGGCTGGTCATTGAGGTCCATACGATGTAGATGGCAGCTGTGGACCTGCGAGCAGCGCGCCCTTTTTCTGGGCAATGGGAGAATCATCGAACTGAATGGAGGGTCTTCCAGCCATGCTTCATGACAGGGCAGTTTTCAGAATGCTGGTTACATCTAGAAACAAACATGTGGAGGTAGCAGCCAGCGTTTGCCCCACATCTCTTCGGTCAAACCAAATTGCCAACACGGTTGTGCCGTGTTTGAATTCCAGCGATTTCTGGAAGTCACTGGTTGCATCTAGACCCCATATCTTGGTTAAGTCCTCATTCCCTCCAGTAAATTAACAGAGATATGAGAGATTATGGAAGATCAAACATTTTGAATCAATTTCCTATATATTAAAACCTGTGGTCAATTTACCACCGAGTAGTGGAACCCCGCTATGGCTCCACATGTCCCTTCCAACGAGCCGGTGCCTTCCACTTTGCGTTTTCGCTTGGCCTGCCAGAGGTGCCTATGGAAAGTCATCATCCGACGGGCGGTGACAAAAATTCCGAAATGCTGGGGATGAAACTTTCTTGAAATCAGCATGGATGCCAGCCTTCAGGTTTTTGTCCTTCTTCTTGTCCTTTTTCTTTTTCTTTTTGTTTTTCTTTTTCTTCGTTTTCTTCTTCTCCTTCGGCCGAAAGGGGCTTGCAATTAGAGCTGCCCCTGTCGCGAAGGGGCGGTAGCCAAGAATTTGGATAGACGCAGCCAGTTAAAAAAACGGTCACAAAGATATTCTGAAACAACCGCTGGCCAGCGAATTGGGAATGAAACTCATCCAAGCGGACAGCCTTGTCTTTTTTTTTCCCTTTGAACTTCGCTGCTACCACCTCGACAGCAAGGACAACCACGTGAGTTGTCTCACGAGAAAATGTTTTTTCCTGCAAGGGTTGGACCCACCTGGAGGCTATCTTGGCTCTGGTCGCCTCGGTTTTTCGGGTTGCTTGATTGAAATTTCCAGACAAATCAACTATCGGTTTCTGAAACCCATAGAGATCTTACGGCAACTCTGATCACCCTCCAATTTTTTCATGAACTGGTTCGAGCCCTCGCTTATGATAATGTCGAACGCATTCTAAGGTCTGGGGACCTGACTCTCGATCTGGTAGAGTTCAGGATCACCTGAAACAGACCGACCCAAATCCCCTATTCTTGGATATATTTGGGCACATCCCAATCACCCAAACAAATCCACAAACACTCCAGAAAAAAAACAACTTTCCTCTGGTAAATTTAACATAGCTATTGAAAATGGCCATCTATAGTTGATTGACCTATTGAAACTAGTGATTTTCCATGTATTCATCATAGTCATGATAGTCTGAGGGTAAACCGGGTAAACAATCCCTAAAAGAAATCCATAAGGATCACATCCTCAATGCATCCCTGTCACCGACCCCGACTTTGAACCTCCGGGATCAGCGTCAGCTTCCTGCCCTGCCTGGCGATAGAGCTGGATCTGAATGGCGATGTATGGAGATTCATGGGGATTTCACCATCATCTAACGAATGGGCATTATTAAATCCCCAGGAGGAAATGTTGGGATGAGAAATGATCACACCATTCATGGGAGATAAAATGATAATGGGAGATCATGGGCATATAAGGAGATAAATAAGATTAAATAAACAAGGAATCGCCGACACACTCCAGAAACAACTGTGACAAAAGACGTTTGGACCGAGCCCTAGGGTCCACCAAAGAACTGGCCGAAGATGATCAAAACATGTCAACTTCTCAAATGTTCTAACTATAACTAAAGATTTAAGCCCCGGAAGTTTCAACATTAATAAACCATAAATCGATGATACATCCCATACTCAAAATGATTTATGTGCAAACGGTCGAACATCCCATGATTTGTCAACTATTCATTATCCCGGTATATAAATGGTTAGAAATAAGAACTATATATAATTATAGGCAAATGTTATGATAGTAACATTTTTGTCATATCTGACGTCTAACTTCATGATCCGTTACCCTCTGGTAAACTAACATAACTATGGAAAATCACTATTTTTAATGGGTCAATCCACTATAAATCACCATTTTCAATAGCTATGTTTGTTTACCAGAGGGTAATGCTTATCAATCGTTACTCCTATACATTTTTGACTAATATTTATCCCATCGCCAATTCATCCCATGTTCTCAAGCAGTGTCGCAGCCGTGGCCTCCATGAAGTGGCACCTGTCAGGAGATTTACTGGCACAAAAAAACGGTCAACGCATATGATTACAAATGTAGATAGATAGCTATACATATAGGCATAGGCAAAGAAATAGTTGTGGACATAGATATCGATTTGGAAACAGGGCGATACAGGTTTACAAAGTGAAACGTATAGATAGATAGATAGATAGATAGATAGATAGATCGATAGATAGATAGATAGACAGATAGACAGATAGATAGATAGATAAACAGATAGATAGATAGATAGATAGATAGAGAGAGAGAGATAGAAACAAAACGTGAATAAAGATGTAGATGCAGATACAGACCTAATTACTACTGTAGTAGTTTACTAGTAAAGAGATAGATGCAGGCATAGACTTAGATGTAGATATAGATGCAAACATGGATGCAAATAGGGAAACAAATACATACATGCACATAGAGATATACGGTACAGACATAGAGATAGATATAGCCTAAAGCAAAGGACACAAATAGGTATAGACACAGAGATTAAAACTCTTATAGAGAAAGAAACGTATGATCAGAAAGCAAACATAGGAAGATATATATATATACACATATAAATGTACAGACCATTTCGCCATAGATACAGATACACACACATACATTTATATACTTAGAACTGGAAATTAGATACAGATACCGATGTAGATAGAGACATAAAGATAGAGATAGATGCAAATACAAACATAGATCTAATATAGGTGCAAACATAGGGGTAGGCATAGATATGGACACTGGATTTAAGTCCTTTATACAGCTGACAACGCGCTTGTTAACCAATCGAACGCCTCTCGGAGCCATTTTTGCAGCAGAATTGGCACCATGGATGCGCAGCGTGCGCCAACAGAACCGGTGAGTTTGGAGGTGGTGGTTGCCATGTACCACGGGATCCCTTTTGATAGGCACAGACTCTGATATGAAAAAATGTCAGCACAGATTATAATATGCGCACATCGCTCCTTGCAATTAAATGTGTGCGGATGCATGCATCTGCGTGACCAAGCCAGAACTTGAACTGATTTGGTAAGTTGCCGATGGAATGTTCTCCGTTGCTCACAGAACACCAGTCTGTCTTCCCATGTCAAGCACCAAAACCCTTGATGAACTCGGCACACAAACAAAATATGACGAGAGTACAGGTTACGCTTTGCCACCAACGACTTCGCAACTAATCCTCTTGCCGTGGTCAGTGGTCCCACTGTGTTTTGAACTTCTGACCAGCACAGAACTCAAAGCGATCCTTTTCTAAGGTGGCCTGATGTTTCGGAGGGGTTTGTGCAGCTGTTGCGCACGGTGGCTTGAAACGTGTTGGGTCAAAATGTGCCAACCAAAGGAACCACAAATTTGACCGTGGTGGATGGAAATTTGCAAGCCATACATTTCCAGATGCAAATCCTTTTGACCCATTGGACATTCAAACCAAACGGTAGAACTCTTTGTAGAACTACTTCCTATAGGCACCTACTTTCTGTGGAGCTTTCTGCCATGTTGTCAAGCAGAGGAGCCAATCCAGATTAATTATCAATTCAAATCAATCTTAAATTCAGTCGCCCAAAAACCACCAGCATAAAAAAGGTGGCGGGGCCATGCTAGTGGTCTCTATGACTCAGCCTTCTCAGTCATCCGAAGAGTGCTCAGGATGGGGGAAGAGATCCGGTCCTCCGATCACCTTGAAGACGGATATGTCGTCCCCAGGTTCCCAGGTCAAATTCTGGACCACTTGCAACATCTTTGTCGCCTTTCGCCTTCCAAGAAAAAGGTAAGGAAAATGCCATGTCCGAAGTGTGCTCAGGATGACGCAAGATGCCATCCCTCCTTCCAGCTTCAAGATGGATATGTCGCCCCCAGGTTCCGAGGTCAAGGTCTGGACCACTTGCATCAGCCTTGCCACCGTTCGAGGAGAAGAGCCAAGCAAATGCCGTGTCCGAAGTGTGCTCAGGATGACGCAAGATGCCATCCCTCCTTCCACCTTCAAGATGGATATGTCGCCCCCAGGTTCCCAGGTCAAGGTCTGGACCACTTTCATCACCTTTCTCACCAGTCACGTTCGAGAAGAACGGCGAGGTGAATGCCATGGCAATGGCCAGGGCCAACCACAGGCCGGCTCGGCTGGAACGGCGCAGCGGCATGACTCACTGTGACGGCCTGGTGGCTGATTGAAGCCTTCAGTGAGCTTGAGCAAACAAGCTGAAACTTTCACGATGGCAGCCATGTGGCAACAAATTCTAAGAAGTTGCAATCACTTTGTCCCTCACAGACAACATGTGTGACCAAACCAGAACTGATTGGGGAAGCCAGAAGCAGCCCCTAGGCGTTCAAAAGTCAGCTGTCTTCCCATTTCAAGCACCAAAACCCTTGATGAACTCGGCACACAAACAAAAAATGATGAGACTACAGGTTACGCTTTGCCACCAACGACTTCGCAACTAATCCTCTTGCCGTGGTCAGTGGTCCCACTGTTTTTTGAACTTCTGACCAGCACAGAACTCAAAGCGATCCTTTTCTAAGGTGGCCTGATGTTTCGGAGGGGTTTGTGCAGCTGTTGCGCACGGTGGCTTGAAACGTGTTGGGTCAAAATGTGCCAACCAAAGGAACCACAAATTTGACCGTGGTGGATGGAAATTTGCAAGCCATACGTTTCCAGAGGCAAATCCTGTTGACCCATTGGACATTCAAACCAAACGGTAGAACTCTTTGTAGCACTACTTCCTATAGGCACCTACTTTCTGTGGAGCTTTCTGCCATGTTGTCAAGCAGAGGAGCCAATCCAGATTAATTATCAATTCAAATCAATCTTAAATTCAGTCGCCCAAAAACCACCAGCATAAAAAAGGTGGCGGGGCCATGCTAGTGGTCTCTATGACTCGGCCTTCTCAGTCATCCGAAGAGTGCTCAGAATGGGGGAAGAGATCCGGTCCTCCGATCACCTTGAAGATGGATATGTCGTCCCCAGGTTCCCAGGTCAAATTCTGGACCACTTGCAACATCTTTGTCGCCTTTCGCCTTCCAAGAAAAAGGTAAGGAAAATGCCATGTCCGAAGTGTGCTCAGGATGACGCAAGATGCCATCCCTCCTTCCAGCTTCAAGATGGATATGTCGCCCCCAGGTTCCCAGGTCAAGATCTGGACCACTTGCATCAGCCATGCCACCGTTCGAGGAGAAGGGCCACGCAAATGCCGTGTCCGAAGTGTGCTCAGGATGACGCAAGATGCCATCCCCCCTTCCACCTTCAAGATGGATATGTCGCCCCCAGGTTCCCAGGTCAAGGTCTGGACCACTTTCATCACCTTTCTCACCAGTCACGTTCGAGAAGAACGGCGAGGCGAATGCCATGGCAATGGCCAGGGCCAACCACAGGCCGGCTCGGCTGGAACGGCGCAGCGGCATGACTCACTGTGACGGCCTGGTGGCTGATTGAAGCCTTCAGTGAGCTTGAGCAAACAAGCTGAAACTTTCACGATGGCAGCCATGTGGCAACAAATTCTAAGAAGTTGCAATCACTTTGTCCCTCACAGACAACATGTGTGACCAAACCAGAACTGATTGGGGAAGCCAGAAGCAGCCCCTAGGCGTTCAAAAGTCAGCTGTCTTCCCATTTCAAGCACCAAAACCCTTGATGAACTCGGCACACAAACAAAAAATGATGAGACTACAGGTTACGCTTTGCCACCAACGACTTCGCAACTAATCCTCTTGCCGTGGTCAGTGGTCCCACTGTTTTTTGAACTTCTGACCAGCACAGAACTCAAAGCGATCCTTTTCTAAGGTGGCCTGATGTTTCGGAGGGGTTTGTGCAGCTGTTGCGCACGGTGGCTTGAAACGTGTTGGGTCAAAATGTGCCAACCAAAGGAACCACAAATTTGACCGTGGTGGATGGAAATTTGCAAGCCATACGTTTCCAGAGGCAAATCCTTTTGACCCATTGGACATTCAAACCAAACGGTAGAACTCTTTGTAGCACTACTTCCTATAGGCACCTACTTTCTGTGGAGCTTTCTGCCATGTTGTCAAGCAGAGGAGCCAATCCAGATTAATTATCAATTCAAATCAATCTTAAATTCAGTCGCCCAAAAACCACCAGCATAAAAAAGGTGGCGGGGCCATGCTAGTGGTCTCTATGACTCAGCCTTCTCAGTCATCCGAAGAGTGCTCAGATGGGGGAAGAGAGAGCCGGTCCTCCGATCACCTTGAAGATGGATATGTCGTCCCCAGGTTCCCAAGTCAAATTCTGGACCACTTGCAACATCTTTGTCGCCTTTCGCCTTCCAAGAAAAAGGTAAGGAAAATGCCATGTCCGAAGTGTGCTCAGGATGACGCAAGATGCCATCCCTCCTTCCAGCTTCAAGATGGATATGTCGCCCCCAGGTTCCCAGGTCAAGGTCTGGACCACTTGCATCAGCCTTGCCACCGTTCGAGGAGAAGGGCCAAGCAAATGCCGTGTCCGAAGTGTGCTCAGGATGACGCAAGATGCCATCCCTCCTTCCACCTTCAAGATGGATATGTCGCCCCCAGGTTCCCAGGTCAAGGTCTGGACCACTTTCATCACCTTTCTCACCAGTCACGTTCGAGAAGAACGGCGAGGCGAATGCCATGGCAATGGCCAGGGCCAACCACAGGCCGGCTCGGCTGGAACGGCGCAGCGGCATGACTCACTGTGACGGCCTGGTGGCTGATTGAAGCCTTCAGTGAGCTTGAGCAAACAAGCTGAAACTTTCACGATGGCAGCCATATGGCAACAAATTCTAAGAAGTTGCAATCACTTTGTCCCTCACAGACAACATGTGTGACCAAACCACAACTGATTGGGGAAGCCAGAGGCAGCCCCTATGAGTTCAA
The DNA here is from genome assembly GCA_947184155.2 of Cladocopium goreaui. Taxonomy (NCBI): domain Eukaryota; class Dinophyceae; order Suessiales; family Symbiodiniaceae; genus Cladocopium; species Cladocopium goreaui. Next base: position 91,422 of record CAMXCT020001578.1, on the reverse strand, counting down.
AAGCTGATGCCATTCCCAAGTCAGCTGTCTTCCCATGTCAAGCACCAAAACCCTTGATGAACTCGGCACACAAACAAAATATGACGAGACTACAGGTTACGCTTTGCCACCAACGACTTCGCAACTAATCCTCTTGCCGTGGTCAGTGGTCCCACTGTTTTTTGAACTTCTGACCAGCACAGAACTCAAAGCGATCCTTTTCTAAGGTGGCCTGATGTTTCGGAGGGGTTTGTGCAGCTGTTGCGCACGGTGGCTTGAAACGTGTTGGGTCAAAATGTGCCAACCAAAGGAACCACAAATTTGACCGTGGTGGATGGAAATTTGCAAGCCATACGTTTCCAGAGGCAAATCCTTTTGACCCATTGGACATTCAAACCAAACGGTAGAACTCTTTGTAGCACTACTTCCTAGGCACCTACTTTCTGTGGAGCTTTCTGCCATGTTGTCAAGCAGAGGAGCCAATCCAGATTAATTATCAATTTAAATCAATCTTAAATTCAGTCGCCCAAAAACCACCAGCATAAAAAAGGTGGCGGGGCCATGCTAGTGGTCTCTATGGCTCAGCCTTCTCAGTCATCCGAAGAGTGCTCAGAATGGGGGAAGAGAGCCGGTCCTCCGATCACCTTGAAGATGGATATGTCGTCCCCAGGTTCCCAAGTCAAATTCTGGACCACTTGCAACATCTTTGTCGCCTTTCGCCTTCCAAGAAAAAGGTAAGGAAAATGCCATGTCCGAAGTGTGCTCAGGATGACGCAAGATGCCATCCCTCCTTCCACCTTCAAGATGGATATGTCGCCCCCAGGTTCCCAGGTCAAGGTCTGGACCACTTTCATCACCTTTCTCACCAGTCACGTTCGAGAAGAACGGCGAGGCGAATGCCATGGCAATGGCCAGGGCCAACCACAAGCCGGCTCGGCTGGAACGGCGCAGCAGCATGACTCACTGTGACGGCCTGGTGGCTGATTGAAGCCTTCAGTGAGCTTGAGCAAACAAGCTGAAACTTTCACGATGGCAGCCATATGGCAACAAACTCTAAGCATCATGAGGTACTTGTTCATCACCAAGACTATCCGAAACTCAAGGCTCCCATTTGTCGTTTCCTCGGTGCAAACTAGTCGCTGCAATTCTGGTTCTTTGTGCTTCAAAGTCATCTCATGTGCATGAACCATTCTTCGACACAGTAGTTTCATGCTTCATGCAAATCTCAAGCAAGGATTTGAAATCTCAAGCATGTCTGCCAAAGAGAAGCACTGAACTTGTTCAACATCTCAAGTTCACAGCCTCATTATGTACCAGCGGGATCCAGTGGGGCAGCTTCTATGTTATACTAGCAAAATGGGCAGGGGATGGTAGGGGCCAAGATTGAGGTACCATTTCGAAGAGGCTTGACTGTAATGCCAACCCCGGGTTAATAAACCATAGTTGCCATAGTTTATTAGGGTGGTACTTCCCCAATAGTCATTTCATCTGATACTTTTTAATGGTACCCCCCCAAATTAAACAGCCGTTTTTACGGGGTTTATTAATCTAGGGTTGACATTACTCTGCAATCAAACAAACACCCCGGTGCTCGGACCCTTTTGGGCCACGAGTCGCGCACCGATCGTTTGGCGTGGCCAAGCTTGGTGATCTCATGGTGCTGGGGTGATCCCAAAAAATTCCCCGCAAAAAAAAAAACACATTATAATGTGTATATATATAAATATGCATTTATCTATTCATATAATATGATTATCCGTGATAATTCATTTGTGATTAGTCTTTTTATTACCCTCTGGTTATTTAATGTATGGAGAATCAGCCTTTTGAGTAGGTAAATCATCATAAATTTCATAAACCAACTCATATATGGGCCATTTCATCCATTTTCCCATAGCAAACTCTTCAATGACCAGATTTCATCAGATTTCCCTTGTCCCTTGGAGATTTTTTGTTGTGGGATTCCACCCTCACACGACTTCATCCACCAAATGCACGGCGTTCAACACATCAGCAGGGCCCATGGTGTTGAAGCAAAGCTCCTGGGCTGCCCACTTTTCAGGCAGAACGCCCGGAAAAGGGAAAAAACATGGGAAGCAGCAGCAATTTTCAAAACAGGTGAAAGTATACATCAGGTGCATATATATATATATTTATTATGTATATATAATAATGTGTATGTATATATATATTATATATTTTTTAATGTGTATATATATATAGAGATTTATCTATTCATAATTTATACATTGTGTGTGTGTGCGATGTGTGGATTTATCTTCAGTTTCACCCGCCAGATCCATCTCTCCCATCTCTCCTTCTTTGCACCTTTTGGGCACTTGGACTCCACCCAGGTATAGAAAGGCAAGTCCCTGGGCCATGGCGTCGTCATCCCTTTTTTGGGGAGATAAACCAAACCTGGGGATGATTTATACACTCAAAACAATTCCTGGTTGGTGGTTTCACCCCCTCTGAAACATATGAAAGTAAGCTGGGATTATGATTCCCAATATATTTATGGAAAACACAAAAACACATGTTCCAAACCACCAACCAGATTATATCATATTATATATCATTATCATAGTAATCATAGAGTGATAACATATCTACATGAAACAATCATATACACCGAATGATACACCTCGGGGATGGTGACCATGGCATTGGGTGAATCCCACAGAAGTTTCAAAAAGCATCAAAAAGCCACGGCCTCCCGGTCCCGGACTTAGGCCCGAGCTTCTTCACAGATTCCTGTCAAGGATCAGAACTGAGACGGATGATCAACCCATAGTCAACCCTGAACTAATTGGCCTTCAACAAAAAAAAAGTGCGGGGGTTACAACCCAAGATAGTTCATTGAATTAGCTACCAAAATTGGCATGCCTTCTACACCTTCTACAAATAAACAGGGCCAATCACAGCCACGTTTCCCTTGACCGAAAAAACAAACGCGCCTGTGAAGTTTTTAACTTGGACATCACCACATGACCTGAGGTGCTCAAGCCCATCCGATCTCCGATCGCACCTAAAATGAACGTGGTAAAGGCTGGTGTTGGAAACAGGATGGAAATATCCTGAGATGATTCCTGTAACATCCTGTAACTAGGTAAAATCATCAAATTGTGAAACTTGCTATTGATTCAAAATCTAGTCTGCAGCTTTTTTAAAAACCCCATTTGCTTAAGCGTTTTTGGCTGGGTTCTACGGAAATTTTCATCATCGTTCGACAGAAATTCATGTCGTCGTTGTCCGGTTTTTCCCGACCACTTTCAATCCCTGATCAAATGATCAATGGTCGCTAAGTACAAATTAATGAATGTCCTTACCTGGGACGTAAATTCGACGATCGAAGAAGAACAGGGTATACATATATAAATAAACAATATATACTATATTTCTTTACATATGAATGAATATCTATATACATATATATATATTGAGTATATGTATGTATATATATATGCATTCCTCTTTGGGCACTCCTTCCATGATTTCCAATGCAAGGGCTTCAAGATCTCAGCAAGTGGCAAAGGCATAGGTGAATTCCAGTCCTTGGTTGGCAGTTTCAAGGCCTCCCAAAACAAGATGTGTCCATTGATAAATGCTAAATTTGCTAAATATATGCTATATCAGAAAGTGGTATCATGAAAATTTGTGATAACAAATGGATAATGATGGATACTGTTTTTTTCAATAAATGTGGTCGTAAATTGATTTCAACTTCGGCCAACATATCAAAATGCTACAAGCGTCTCTCGTTAAAACTGGAGGGCCATGCCATGTTTTTGATGTTGGTGCCCACTCCGGTGTGGGACTTTTGAATTGCTAACATTAGCGGTACCATTACCAAACAAACGAACACTAGGGAAACGTGTTATATGTCATGTGGGCAAAGATCTTCAGTGCTCCAAATCAAGCATCATTTTCCCAGACAATTCCTTTAAGTCTGAGTAGTTCTTAGATTTTCTAGAGTTTGTAGTTCAAAATGGGTCCGCGAAAAGGGCAGCTTCAATACCAGTAGTAACACCGTGCAAAGAATTCACCTCGATATTATATATATAAATGCATCGCCTTCATCGAACTCATTTGTTTATGCCGATGTGCATCCGACATCATCCGACCGTGCATCTTCTGCATTGCGATGTCAACTTGAAGATGGTGTCCAATCCCAAAATATGTTGTAAAAGCCACTTGAAATCAATTTGATTGATGGATGCCAAATCAGCATCATTGAGACCTCCAAGGTTGACCTTAGGGTGGCCCCACGCCGTATGCGGCAGGAAGAGCTTTTCGGTGCCAATGTCCCAAAAAAACTTCCGCCTTAGGATGGCGGCTCGCCATTCTTATCACAACGATGTCCATAAAATGATGGATCTAAAATGTCATTCCTGGATATTTCTGGAATCTTATGGATATTTATGGAACTTAAACTCAGCATCCAGTCTTTAGATATCTTTAGTAAGTTCCATAAAAATCTCAAGGTGGCAACGGCAGGGGTCAACCATAGAATTTGTGAAGCCTGGATTCATTCGATCCGATTTATGATGGGGCACAACCAACAAGAGTTGATAGCCCGGAAAAATCGATGAATCTGGGGTTGGCATGAAACAGATTCCAAGGATGATGGGAATTCATGGGAATTCTGACATGAGGGATGCCTTCCACCGTGGCTAATCTGAGTCTCCTACTCACCTTCAAAGGTGACCTGAGTGGCACTCGCGTCACGTTTCACAGCGCGCGAATCCAATGCACAGGCCGTCTGACTCTGGCTTTTGGCAAAAAAAATGCCTCCACTGACCATGGCATCATCTTTGGTGAAATCTAAGAACAATAAGAAACCACCACGAACCTCAATGGGAAGCTTGGGAGTCCCATCATTGAGGCTTTCCAGACTTTCCAGACTAAGTTGGACATCATTCATCATCTCCAAGGATTCGGACTAAGCTCTTTTTGTCGCAGGCGGCATCGTAAAACACGCGAAAGACCTGATGTGGGTCCCTTGCATCTGACCTAAGGATCGGGCATGGGCTGACGAATAGCAGGGATCCCCGAGTTGTGTCCTATCCCAAATCGTTAAGATGATGCTGGTATTAACTGATGTTAAATGCTATGAGGACAAGGTAGATGGAGTCTTGCCATGGACCGTCTAAGATGTTTCTGGATAGAAATTTGATCTGACATGAATGTCCAAACGTGCAAAGATGGTTAGCTCTCAAGCATAGAGTGAAGTAGAAAAATCGAAAGGGAAAAAGGAATGAGTCTACTATATACCCTATATGAATTATAGTTAATTATAATTCGGCCAGAATGATGATCACCATAGTTAACCATAGCTGATAGCTATAGGCTATATATATATATACTATATATATAATATTATTCAACCTCCAATTTTCATCCTGCGCTGGATCGCTGAATCTCTGGCCATGGTTCCATGGCCACATCTTGAGGACAGCACTCGGAATTTGCCTCGGAAGTCACCTGCGAAGGAGTGGCACAGAGAGTCACCGGTGGCTGGCCACGGCCAGCCACAATGGGAAGGTCATTTAATGGTGATCCTCGTTCGAAATGATCATCGGCAATACCCTCTGGTAAACTAACATAGCTATGGAAAATCACAATTCTTAATGGGTAAATCCACTATAAATGGCCATTTCCAATAGCTATGTTAGTTTACCAGAGGGTAATTCACTACAGTCACGGTAATCTGAAAATAGCTGAATAGATCGGCCAGCTATGAGGATGCTCCCCCCAAAAATCAATTCCTATCATTCTAGTGACACGTTGAAGTCATTTTAATTCATCCAAATAATGTATCTGGTTGGTGGTTTCAACCCCTCTGAAAAATATGAAAGTCAAGTGGGATCATTATTCCCAATATATGGAAACATAAAATTCATGTTCCAAACCACCAACCAGGTATGATAGTGTATTCTGGTAACACCATCCAGTCCGAAAAACACGAGATGGTTTACCATCTGCCGACGCTTCACTGGAGGCCCAAAGCGGCGCACATGCGCCCCATTCATCATCCGCTCGGCAAAGCCCGGATTACCCTAAAGGGTATGGGTTAGATTATCCCATCCGAATCGAAGCAGCATAGTTGTTGGTTATATCCCCATTACCCTCTGGTAAATTAACATAGACCCTGGCAGATGGGGTTTGGAAGACTAGTTTCCATTAAAAATTAGTGATTTTCAGGGTCTATGTTTATTTACCAGAGGGTATATCCCCATGAATTATATCTCATCTGGGGGCCAGATAATCCCCAATTTATTGGGTAATCCCCGAGCCAATCATCAACCAGGATCCAAAGACACCCCCTTCTGCAGATCCTCATCGAAATTACTTCGATGTTTTCCGCGAACTAAACTCCAGCGAACTAAACCTCTATTTATCATCATTTATCATTTAGTTCGTGCATGTTTCATCGGGAACTGTCCTGAAAAAAACGGAGCTCACTTGCAGGTCCCAAACGTTTGCACCTTCGCAGAACTCCCAGCTGCAATGCAAACCCGATGATGCTCAGCCTTGGGACCCGAGGCTAAGCACCGCTGGGTTCCAAAAGGGAGTGGAAAAAAGGGTTTTGCCACGAAAAAACAGCAACTTTGATCAGAACAAAATGAAGATAAACCATGATATAACCATGATATAACCATGATAAACCATGATAAACCATGATATAATCATGATATGACCATGGTATAACCATATATAACCATGATATGACCATGATATGACCATGATATAACCATGGCATAGCCATATAGAACCTTGATATAACCATGATATGACCATGATATAACCATGGCATAGCCATATAGAACCTTGATATAACCATGATATGACCATGATATAACCATTATATAACCATGAGATGACCACGATATGACCATGATATGACAGTGATATAACCATTATATGATTAACCATGATATAACCATGATATATCCATGATATAACCGTGATATAACCATGGTAAACCATGAGAAACCATGATAAAATATGATAAACCATGATAAACCGTCAAATCTGGGGCATGCCCTATTTTCAGACATATCCAATTTGGCCATACCCGGCCCGTAAATGGGAGATCTGAGTGTGACCATGAGTGGCTATCATTACTTTCAATTGTTTTGGAGACAGTTGTAGTTTGAGAGCCCCACATTTTGGAACAGAAACTTATATCCATCGGATTCATGTCTCTCGCGGTTTAGGTTGAAGATGTTGAAGGCATTCCATTTTGGCCATCACTATTGGGATACGAAGAACCATGGTTCTATTGAATTATTGATCACCAGCCTTTGCAAAAATGCCAACCGGCCTTTTCCGAACCATCTTCCTATCCCAGAGCTCAAAATCCTCCACTTCCCAAGGGCAGCCCGTTTTCCCATGCAGGGCAGGCCTCACAAGTCTACTAACTAGGCGACTAGGCATGCAGTCGCCAAGTAAAATGCTAAGGCAGTTGGATGTTGCCAAGCCAGTTGAGCGTCTCCAGGTGACATCACTTGATTCTGATCATATGTCTCTATGTGTATGTATGGTATTGTATGGTTGCATGTATATGAAAACATATATCATCACGTGTGCGTATGATCATGTAGATCATTTTTATATATGTATATAAATGTATATATTCTATTATAAATATATAATATAACATATGTACATATATATATATATGTTATAATAATATATACATATATTCTATTATAAATATATAATATAACACATGTATATATATATATAATGGACTTCAGTGACTTCTGTGAGCCTGGGCCATCCTGGGTCACAACATCCACACTGCGTCGCGCCAGCGACAAACCCTGCCCAGCTGCATTTTCCGCGGTCCTGGGGAGTGCAAAAAGAGCGCACTGGCTGGTTTGCCAGCTGGTAATTCCCATCTAAAAATATATTTCAACATATGGGTTTGTCTGAAAATAGGACACCCCCAATTATAATGGACTATCATCATCATCATCATCATCCCCAACATGGTAAAATGTTGATGTTATAATCGGTATATTGTATTTTCAGCCAAATCCATTTCTACAGTGTTTCCCATTGCAAGCTTAAGCTATCAAAGGATGATTTGTAATGACACTCTGGTCCAGGTGGCATTGGGACCGCAACCCTCTCCCGCTTTGCAGAGGCCTTGGACCACGAATTGCCGGGGGATACCATACCTGCCAGTGACTCATGTGCTCAGCAGCTCTTAAATTCATAAGACTCATGTGGCTGAGAGAAAATTGCTGCCCACATTTAGCCACCAGGATCCAGTATCATCCGGAATCACGTCTGCTGCTGTCTGAAAATGGGGCATACCATTGGATTTTGGAGTTTTCCCACCATTTTCAAACAACCCCCCAGCTGATCAAACAGCTCAAACAACTCTCACTGGATCGGGGGTTGCTACATGTCCCCTTTTAAGGGATTGTTTTTTACATCAGTCACCTTCAATTCTTTCTTGGAGACTGTGTATATATATATAAATATAATAAAATATAATCCCCAATACTTGATTGATCTTTAAAATTAAGACATTCAACTGTGGATTTGATCTCATCACCTATAAATATATTATCCCATTTGTTCACATCACCTGGTGGATGAGACATAGCCCCAAAATTCGGGAGGCTGTTGGAGACGATTTGTTGGGTGATGCGAAAAAATCCGGACATTTCCCAACCCCCCATGGATTCACATGGATTCACCCCATATCTGATGCCCCCTTTGCACCCCACCCAGCCACCGGGTAGAAGCCGCCTGCACAATGGTCCCACGATCTGAGAAAATCGCAGGTGTCCGAGTGAAAATGGAGAAACAACCCAGTTATGGCTATTTGAATGGGGAAAATGATGACAATCCAAATGGATTTGGGATGCTTTGATATTTTCAGACAAACCCTTCTGGTAATTCAACAGTTCGCCATGGAAAATTGCCATTTGAGAATAGGTATATATATATAAATGATTGTAAATCATTGAAGTAAATGGCTCATCATGCTCATCTTCCATAGCAATGTTAAACAACCAGCAGCCTTTCGCCGTTTCGCCCTCTCATCCCAGCGAACGAGACCAGTTCCATGTCATTTCAGGCGGAAAAAAATGGGGTGCCGCCAGTTGAAAAAATAAATATACATATATATATATATACATACACATCCAATTAACCCATATTAACCACGGATTTTCCCATGGATTTTCCCATGAATATCATGAATTCCATGAGGTTTCCATGGCTTTCCGCTTTCATCCGACAACCAATCCATCCCCGCTCCACGTCGCCTCTGAGGTCATCTACTGCCTTGGATGATATAGAAAATGGGTGATTTGGTACCCCCTGTGACTCCGGAAACTATAGGAAACCGTAGGAAACCATAGGAGATCATGTGAAACAAGACCAAGATCATTATATCATAGTTTTTTCATTTTTGGGCAAGTTTTAGACATTATTGCTGACATTGCTTACCATATTAATTGGTCTGGTTCTTTTCGGATTTTGAAGCATTCAGTCAAAACAATTCCAGAATATTCCAAACATGTCCAGAATAGTTGAAGTGAATTGGGTGAGCATCCACAGTCATGGCCTAATTCTGCCATGCCCAGCTACATCACTGCCACGTTCTCGTCCGAAGCAGCCGAAGCAACGTCGGGAGATGGCGGAACGTCCCTTTCGCCTACGTCAAGCATGGTCCAAGAAGCCAAGACCTGAAAGTTGGGTTAAACACCGGGGTTTCTTAAAATGGTGGTACCATGTGGTACCCTCAAATCATCAATTTTACATGCTTTTCAATCATAAACCATCTATTTTGATCCATTTTGGGGGGTACCCCCATTCTAGGAAACCCCGATGTAACTACCACATTTTGATTGAATGATTTTTCTTTGTGACATGTTTGACTCTAGAAAACTGTCCTCTTCCCAAATTGTTGACCATGAACAGTATACTCACTCTGATCATGCGGTGTGATCCACGTTCACTTGACTTGAAATTTGGACAGGTTGATTTCGCGGTCACCCGAAAACTTTGGAAGGAAAGGGAAGGAAGGAACGAAGGAGTGACGCGGGAGTGATGAGGGAGTGACGCGTAATGCCTTGTTAAGATCTATCCTAAAATCCACTAAAAACCAACCAGAATCCTTTAAAATCTCTTGTGAAATACTGAAATACCACAGATCAGAGATTACCCACTTGGATTTTCAGTATTCCCAGAGATTACCCACTTGTGAAATACTGAAATACTAAAATCCTCCGGCGATTTTCGAAACTTGGGCACCTTCCGGTGACGCCATGGAGCTCTCACCGCCTTCGGCCTCGCTCCCTGGGCTCGGCGCGTCCGTTCGCAGCTCCGCGGTGCGGGCGCTTGGGGGGCTCGGGAGCTGCGGCTCCTGGGCGTCCCAGCCACGGCTTGAGGCGAACCTCCAAGGAATATCAAAGAATGAACCAGAATGTCCATAATTCTATAGATATTAAATGATATTAAATGAATTTACATGATCTTAAATGATCTTAAATGATATTAATAGATTCATTACTTCATTTTTTGCTGACGGTTTTCTAAAAACCTGAAGGGATGCGAGAGCTTGCAAGAGAAATATGATGAGATTTAACCATATATTATCATATATTTAACCCAGGTACTAGTCACTTAATCACCATTGACAATTGATGTCTTTTTATGGTAGGTTGGGTTTGGTGAAACTCACAGGGATCCCCCCTGGAGCCTCTTGCAGCTCGCGTGCTCGGCACGGTGTCTCCAAGATGCGACCTGCAAACGGGCAGTGCCCGGGTAAATCCACCATTTTTTGTGGATGATCTCCTGATTTTGGCTGGTTCACATCCACTTTTTAGTTGAGATTTCCATGTTGGATCTAGTTGACCCACAAATTGTCCATATCCAGGGACTGAATCTTCCAAAGTGAGATGGCTTTTGCAAGTTCCAATAGTTCCCAAGGGGGGGTCAGAACAACAATACTGACAACTGAGTTGACATGCCACACCCTTCCTTTTCTCACACCTGGCGGCGAGCAACAAGCCTCAAGTGCCATCAGCAAAGCCTGTGGCGGGGGTCGTTTACGGCAAAGGATCATTTGCTGCTGATATTTTCCATGGTCAATCTTTGAGAGTCCTAGCAAAAAAATGCGAATTATTGGCTGATGATGCTGATTTTCCATTTATAGCAGTACCCCCTGCATCTGAACTTTCAAGAAAATCGTGGGCCCGCGAAACCATGGGCTTCTCCAATGGAAAGAACGCCAATTTTGCTGGTGGCCAAGTTGTGACTCTATGGCCATGGCAGGTCATGGGGCAGGTTATGGGGCACTTTCAGTAGTGGCTGCATCTCCAAAATCAGCAGTATCAAGTCATCTAGGGATGAGGACCAGTTATAAGTTTGTTGGTTAAGTTTTTGTTCCCACTTACGTTATTCCCCTATAAACCCAGTTAGCTATCTAGGTGCCCCACCTTGTACTGACTTATGGTGACGTCATGTGACCAGCCAAGTGGCCTGCTTGTCTCCTACCCTCTTCGATCCCCGTCGAAGCGGCCGAGTCGAAATGGGGCCTGCGGATAGCTGGACATACATACGGACAGCAACATGCAGGGTGAAGAATCAATGTTATATATTATAGTTCATATACTATGACTGATTGGATTATTATAGTTGATATACCATAACTGAATAATACATATATATAATATATATATATATTAATATATTGATCTACAAAGCAGTCCAACCCCATTGATCAATATTATTATAATTGATACCCTATGACTATGATATATTGGTTATTGAGTACCCAGGCTTTGTCTTTGCCGCAAGTCTAGCAGCAGTGCTGCGACACCTCTGTCAGCTGGAGGTCTTTGACGGACAAGTGGCGGCTCCGAAACATACTTCACTGGGGTTTAATGGTTGATATCTCTTACAGTTAATGGCTTTACGAATCAACTTCATCTATCATGGATAACTGGTTGGTGGTATACCTATATATCCCTCTGAAAAATATTGGTCAATTGGGATGATTCTTCCCAATATATGGAAAAATAAAAATGTTCCAAACCACCAACCAAATAAATTATCCATCCACAGACCTATATCAAAATCCGCCCTTTGGAGCTGATTCTGCCATCATTCCCGGTGACGAAAAACGGCCCCCGGGCGCCGGCCTTTGTTGGAGCCGAGCCAGTGAAGTAGCGCGTAGCTTTTTCGGATGATCTGCAATGCCCATGGGAAGAGCGCAACGAAGAAGGAACCGAAAATGACCTTTGGATCATGCAAGGTGGTGCCCCATAGTGAGGTAAGTTGGTTTATAACTCCAATAACTATGGTTTATGGCAGATATAACTATAGTTAATGGGGTTTATAAACCAACTTATAACTGGGGGGCACCATCCTGTGGGCAACATCGAGAGGGTGCCTTCAGAAAGTCTTGGCATCATGGGTATCATTGGGTCGTCATGAGTATACCGGGTAGACCCCCATTGGAACACAACAAACAGCGCCCAGCTTGTTTGACCATTGCCCGAATTCTTCCAGTCCCTGCAGTGCATTTTCAAAAATGATCAGCAAACAAAGGAAACACAAGTCATCCCCTGGCAAACAGAAATACATCAGTTGGAATTCCGGAGAAGGCTCCGATCAGCGCAAAACTTGCCCGGCCAAGTGGCGGCTTCAATGTAATGCTTGTTCCTTAGTTGGATCACCCACCACGCAAACTAAACCCTGGAATGTGCTAAACCTATGGTCTATAGCTCCCGTTTATGGTGTTGCTGAGGATGGTCTACCATTAGGTTTACCACATTACTTTCCAATGCTATTGTCAAGCATTATGTATAACTTGGCAAAATCACATAAGCAAAATGCACCTCCCTATCTCATCTTCTGACCCGATGCGATTCTCCCCAACAGGATTCAATGTCTTACGTGGCATGAGGGGCACAAGCAGGATATAATCACCTCCGCAATCTATGACATCCGTGTATGACATTTATGCAACTGATGAACTGCCAAATGCTTGCTTCAACCATACCCCGACATTTAGCAATGCATCATGTCCTGACTTATCCAGCAGCCTCACCATCCCAGGAAATGGATGGAAATGGCGCCCAGATGCTTCCAAGCATAGAAGAAGGTCAAGGCGGGAACTGCCACCGAAGCTGAACTCCCTGCCACCTGCACCAAGGCCGTGGCCCACGCCGCCACCGCCATGGCTGTGGCCCCCGCTGCCGTGGGCGCCGCCGTGGCCACGGCCGGCGCCACGGCCGGTGCCACCGCGGGCGCCACAGTGCCGGCGGAGACGGCGGCGAAGAGGCACAGGGCGGTGATGGCCAGGGGAAAGCGCCACTTCCAGAGGAACCTCCCGGAAATTCCATGGGCTTCTTTTTTACTATCATATCTATCATCTGATAAAATTATCACCATGTATAATATGTATATTTACCCATAATTCATGGAATTGATGGATTCTCGTTAAATGTTTATTACTGAATGATTCTTTGGGGATTAAACGAACTATATTGATCCCGTACTTGGATGTGAGCCCTACGATTCGGATCCGTGGTTTGTAACGCATGTATATGCATGTATAACCCATCCCATCTCGAAGTGGTGATATTCCATAATACCATAGCTGGGGGTATAAGCCATTTGCTAAGTGGGATGCACCCCTTAGAATTCATGGGGTTCCTGGACGATTTTATGGAGTGTAGAGCTATATTAATATTTAAGTTAGCTATGGGATATAGTTAACCATAGTTAACCATAGTTAGCGATATGTTTGACCCTTGCCTGCGGCTTTTTCGCAGAGAAGAAACAATGGGACATATACAATCATATACATACATATTATAGCACACATATAATTTTTATGTGATATATATTTATATATGTGTGATATGTGTGTGATATATATATATATGTATAATGTGGAAACCAAATCCTTTCTTTTGAGTGAGTTTGGGGGTTCGTCTAAACTTAGCCAAGAAGCAAATGAGAAATCCTTACATATCCTTACAACTTATTGAACATTTGCATCCTTGCAACACTTTCTTGAAGAGAGCTCTGTGCTCAACTTTTAGTTCAAGCCACGAAGCAGGAGCAAATGTTCCCAGAGTTCTTGCCATTCCCAGCTGCTGAGCCACTCCACGTCGCTCTGCCACTCCCAGTCCTGTAGCCTTTCCCATCCGGATCCCGCTTCGGAGGGCCTTCGGCGCTTCACAACCGGAGGAAACACGGAGACAAATGGCTGTGGATCCGGAGTTGGAAACACTACCTCTAAGAGACTCAAGTCCTCTTCTAAGAGGGACCGCAATGTCTTAGAATGAGCAAGAGCCGGAGAAAATGCGACGGTAGTTTCCATCAAATGCTTTTGGAGTGATAATATCTTCTACCCCTTCAGTTCATTTCAGTTTCACATGAAGAGAGGCTATGAGAAAGGTGTCATGGAGCCAGTCAAAGACTCAGCGGCAGCAATTTGGATCAATTTGGCCCCAGCAACGTTCTCGTGGGCGAGGCGGTATCGAAAGACGAGCCCAGATTTGCAAAGGCGTCCGATAGCAGTGAAAAGAACGTGCCATCCGCTTCCTGCCAGAAGTGAAACCAGAGCCGGGACCCGGGATGTTGCTGCGACAAGATCCACAAGTTTGCCCAAGCCAACGGATATGCATCCACTGGGTTCATACCACTGGGCATCTTTAGAAATCTTGTGAGAATCTGAGATGGGTCGTCCAGGACGTGTGATATTCAAAGAGTGGAAACAGGAACCCATCTTGATCATCACATGGCCATCCCCTTCCGCACATCATCGCGGATTCTGAAGCGGGAACTGCTTAACCATGGTTTCCTGGGTTTAATCCCACTAGATTCCATTACCCTTTTCTGGTAACATGACCATCCCATGAAATAAATCATGAATCATGACTGTAAATAATTGAGGATTTAATTCAGATGTTTCAGAAGAACGGTTTTTTTTCTCATCTCAAACTTATCAAAAACATAATAGATAAACGGTCCAGTCGAAAATTCATCCGAACAGCTCACATCGAGTGGTCGCAGGTCTTCCGGTCCTGTTGCACCTGTCCACCGACCGTCACGGGCGTCTTCTCAGGGGCGCTTTGGAGCAGCGTGGCCGCCGTGGCCGCCGTGGCCCTCGGCTCCTGTGGCAGCGGATGTTTAAGTGAAGCAATAGGATCCACCATCCCCAACTTTTACCATAAATAGGTGACAAAGCATCAGCATGTAGTACCCTCTGGTAAACTAACATAACTATTGACAATTGCCATTTATAGTGGATTTTCCCATTTAAAATGATGATTTTCCATAGCTATGTTAGTTTACCAGAGGGTATATATGGGTGTTTTTTTGTTGCGTTACTAACATTTGGTGAATATACCAAGACCTCTTTTTCTCTCTTCATTTTGGTATGTTCAGCGGTATTGCGGCTGATCCACAAGCGCAAGACTGCCATTTTTTAACGTTAAATCCCGAGATCACGTTTACTACACTCGCAGACTGAGTCTTCATAAGTCTCTATCATATAGAGGTTTCAAGCAGGGAGCCTCTGGTAGACTGCTATGGCTGTGGAAAATCGCCAAAATCATCTCTAAATGGGCATTACCAAAGCCAACAAATTACCAAAGGCTTATCTTTACCAGTGGTTTTCCCGCTTAGGGGCAAAACAACAAATAAAACTAGAATACGGAATGCCACGAAGTGGATGCAATTTCCGCAAGTCATTTCACTGAAATTTCCAGTGACAAAAGCCTATATATAGTACATTATAGTAATATAAAGGTATAATATTACATGTAAGCCTATATATATATATTAATATAAAGGTATAATATTACATGTATAATACAATTAGTTTCATACAAAAAGGAAAAGAATGATCAGATCCACTGAAAATTCAAAAATCGCCCGGGTAGTTCCTTGGGCACCACTCGCAGGTCCAAAGTTGCTGCCCCCTTGAGCTGCTCCGTTGGCAGCGCCATCCGTAGCACTACCCGGGCACCGGGCGGCACTAAACCAACGAAGAGAGCGCCTTCCAGAAGGTCCCGGACCTGCGGTGCATCATAGGCAGTTGGGGTTAGCTGGTTACCTCCATACGTTGGGTTAGAAAAAATGGATATAGCTGGTTGGTGGTTTCAACCTAGCCCTCTGAAAAATGATGGAGTTCGTCAGTTGGGATTATGAAATTCCCAACTGTTTCTGGAAAGTCATTCAAAATTCCATGGTTCCAGTCACCACCAACCAGATCATTAATCATTACAAGTACCATTCATCATCATTCATCACTATTAATCACCATTTATAACCACTAACATCCATAGGGATATACCATGATGTAACCATAGAATCCTGAAAAATTGGGGTGAGATCTAAGCCACAAAAATTCGTGGGTTTCTGCACCCTGAAGTAGTGGATTCATTCTTTGAAGTTGTGCGGTGTCATTTAAACATGCTATCTGAGTGTAAATGTATCTTTTGGTACTAAATGAAATATAGTCAACATCTTATTTCAAAGTGTTGTCGAAAAGATCTACCAATGTCAGTCTAAGAGCAGTTCAAGAGAGCCCATAGGGTGAGAACATGTTCCACCTACCCTTCTCCGCCTGCAATTGCAGCTGCTTGTTGACGGCCCGAAGGCCTCAATGGCGACAATTTACCCCAGCAAATGCGGGGCCTTCTTTGGCAATGAATCTCCCACTTTTGTTGACTGGTTTGCTATTTTGAATGATGGATATATCATGATATATCAATAGATTTGGACATAGAATCTCGTATTCTCATGATCTTTTAAAGTCACCAAGTACGGTCTTACACCAACATTTTCGCATTATTTGACATTTATGTTGTATTTTGCCTTCTGGTGACACAAAATCCATGTCCAGCGCCTTCATCCGGCTTGCGCACGTAGAGCTTAGCGAAAAAGTCCACCACCTCCTCCGTCCAAGTGAGCTCTAAGGACTCCCTGAAGGCCTAGCGGAGCAACAGGACTTCCCCTAGTCTTTAGGATCCACAAATGGGAGGTACATGGATTGGGGGGCCGCTAATCAACTAATGAAGGCTCTCGTAAACATGTAAAAAATAGTTGTCCAAGGGCCCCTCCAATATATGGAGATACTATTTCTGAGACACGCCGCACTTGATTTTCGGAATCCCACGCGTGACACAGTTGAGAATGGAAGAGCTAATGTTGCCATCCCTGGCACTATCTGGCACTGCAGCCTCTGCTTCTGCCGTGAGGAAACCACGCACTGCTTCTTGAACTTCATGTGGGGCAAATGGTAAGAAGGGCAAAGTATCCTGATTGCTCGTGGAAGGACCCGGTATCCTACGGCTGAACAATAGGAATCCACCTCTATCGCCTCCATGTTACGGCATGTTTGATGCCAAAATCGATCCCCAAAAAATGGGGTTCCTAATAGCAGGTTTGCTAAAGATTGCTAAACCAAGACTTGAGATCTTTAATGGGGATGGTTTTGGAATTGAAAAAAACAAGTTCTAGCACATGCACAGATACATGGATTATAACCACAAGGGCATGGAAGAAAAAGATACATGTTCGGCATGAACAACTAAACCTTAAACGCAACCTGATGCCCTGGGTGCTGCAACCTTGAGCAGGTTTCGCCCAAGTCTCTGTCAGCCGGCCACGGATCTCACTTTCTCGGAAGAAGGCGTTGTCCTTTCAAGGTGTTGCCAACTCAGCCCGGCTTTGAATCCAAATTAGATGCTTCAATTCAATATTCATGATAGATGTTCATCGTTTTACCAAAACCAAACCAAAAAACAAAACATCTGAACGTCGCTGAACATGTCTGAAATCGTCTGAAATCATCAACATCTCTGGCGTCCGAAAAACATCGCCCCACCTTGGCATGACTGATCTCTTCATCAACGGCGTCTCGGAGCTCGGCCTAGGCCCCAAAGTTGGTTGGCCGAACATCGGGGAATCTTTGGGAGAACATGATATCAAACATCAATTCATATTATGTAAACAACATGTAAACAATATGTTAATGATATGTTGATAATCAAACATCAATTTGTTTTCAAGTTCGATACAGTAGTGGTATCCCTGGTATCCCAAACATGTTCATATTATGATGTTCGTGATGTTCTCACGTTCACAGGTCTTTTTATGGCGATTTTCCAGCAACCAACCGGATCCAGGTGTTGACGCCAGGCCGCATAGGCTACACAATCGGGATCCACATCGACTCCCTTCGGCAACTGCTGGTGGTTTTCAAGGGATCGGCCCATGGTTTTCGCCACCTGGGAGGGAGCTTTCCAGGCAAAAGCTGCAAAATTGGGGATGAATAGAGAACTCAAGGAGTTTTTTCAGTTGGAAGATCGTTCAAACATATCACATATTAGGGAACACATTAATCACATGTTAATTAGCAGCATTAGCTTGTGATAACACATCAATTTGTTTAATAAAATTCCAAATATAAACTATAGCAAAAACAAATGTATAAATGTAACCCATGCATCCACATAGGTATTAACATATTACATCATTTACATTGTCAAATTGTATTCAAAGTATCATTCAGATACGGCCGTCTCATTCTCCCCAGGCACAGCCAAAGGGTGCTTGATGACCAGATCCTTCGCGAGATTGCTGGTGAGCACGAAGGTAATCTCAGCAACGGACCGATGGCCCTCCGTTCACCCCAGGGGAAAAGCAGCAGTTCAATGGCCACGTTGGGCAAAAGGATGACAGAATGACCCATCATTTTTCAGATCGCATGTCACATCTTAGAGCCAGTCTGGAATCAATTTCTGTGAGGAGCCACCCAGTTCCATTCATAACATCCAAGCGTACCAGGACCATCCAGTTCATCCAGAACCAGTGGCTATGGCAGCTATGGCCTTGCTGTCAAGGAACGTTAGAGGCCTGGTAGTCTCTTCCACTTTTAGGATCGTACACCGTGCCTTGCCGATGCTTTGCCGATGCTCACCAGGACCCCTGGAGGCCCTGGGACTTCTGAAACTACTGGATTTACATGAGACTTACAAAACTCATCAAGTGTCTGCTGAGGTGAAAAATGTGAAAACCATCCACAATTTTCATTCCCCTCGCAAATACTGGATAATATTGATGATCATATATTGGGATACATTGGAATTGCTCATCCACAATCCCGATATGGATGAATAATTTCCATCACATTATTATGTGTCTGAATATGCCCCAAAACCACCGGTGTATCATCATTTCTCTCGTAAAATATAACCATTTTTATAGGGGGTCGATCCCGCATTTTTGGACACATCTAAATATCAGTCGGTTAGCATATCATTGTATAAATCCATTATGTACCCCTTATATTCTCATTCTATCCCGCCTGCCGCTTTAAATTTTTAAATCCTACACCTTTAGACACTGAAAAAGATGTAGATTTCAAAAACGGCCCCAGGATTTCGAACACAAAATCCCGATCATCTCAGCTGCCATATTCACCAAAGACCGTCAGCAGAGCTCGCGCGAAGCTGCGATGCGCTTTCTCGATTTCATCTAGGACGATGACCTCAGATCTAGGGCTGAGATCTGCAGTTTTGCAAAGGGATACCCTCTGATAAACTAAGATAGCGAACTGGAAAAACATAATGTTTCATGGGTAAATCCACTATTTCTATGACCATCTTCTATAGCTATGTTAGCTTACCAAAGGATTACTGATAGTTGTGGACCTAGTGGAATAATTACTAATGATGATGATGATGATCATGGGAATGTTATGCTAATATTATGCTAATGATGATGGAGATATCATGGGAATCATGAACATTCACCCAACAAACATGATCTTAGATACCAGAGCTATTGCATAAAATACATCTTTACAGTAGCTGGTTGGGTTTGAATCCCCATGAATGCATTATATCCGCCGACCCCGGCCTTCGCCAAGGCAGGGGCGGCGCCTGGGACCACCGCAGGTGTGGAGCCTGTTTTGAAGTCGCCGTTTGCGTCCATGGCCCCCAGCTACAGACCCCAGCCATCTGTTTTTCACGGCGTTCAAGCCTGCCGTTTGCCCGCCCGCAAATGCTTCTGCAGGCCTTGCTGCCGTTTGCCCGCCCCCAAATGCTTCTGCAGGCCTTGCCAAGGCAACTCTCCCAGCTACAGGCCCCAGCCATCTGTTTTTAAGGGCGTCAAGCCTGCCATTTGCCCGCCCTCAAATGCTCCCGCAGGCCTTGCCAAGGCAACTCTCGCAGCTACAGGCCCCAGCCATCTGTTTTTAACGGCGTCCACGCCTGCCGTTTGCTTGGCCTTCAAATGCTTCCAACCTTTCCGCAAGCCTTTCTGAGGCAACTTTCCCAGCTACAGGCTCCAGCCATCTGTTTTCAGGGAGTTCAAGCCTTCCGTTAGCTTTCCCCACACGCTTCGAACCCTTCCGGGGGCGTTTCCAAAGCAACTCTCACAGCTACAAGTAGCTAGACGTACAGCAGAGATAACAAGAGCCTGTGATTCACTAGATTCTCCTGGGCTTTCAGGTCTGGCACGTGCCATTTCGTTTTCTTGCATGGTTTTCCAGCGGGCGTGTCATGCTGGATGTGCATTTCCCCGACCATCTGTTTTTCACGGCGTTCAAGCCTGCCGCCATCTGTTTTTAAAGGCGTTCAAGGCTGCCGTTTGCCCGTCCCCAAATGCTTCCGCAGGCCTTGTGCCAAGGCAACTCACGCAGCTACAGGCCCCAGCCATCTGTTTTTCATGGCGTTCAAGCCTGCCGTTTGCCCGCCCACAAATGCTTCTGCAGGCCTTGTGCCAAGGCAACTCTCCCAGCTACAGGCCCCAGCCATCTGTTTTTCATGGCGTTCAAGCCTGCCGTTTGCCCGCCCACAAATGCTCCCGCAGGCCTCGCCAAGGCAACTCTCCCAGCTACAGGCCCGAGCCATCTGTTTTTAAGGGTGTTCAAGCCTCCTGTTTGCCCGCCCACAAATGCTTCCGAGGCCTTGCCAAGGCAACTCTCCCAGCTACAGGCCCCAGCCATCTGTTTTTAAGGGCGTTCAAGCCTGCCATTTGCCCGCCCTCAAATGCTTCTGAGGCCTTGCCAAGGCAACTCTCCCAGCTACAGGCGGCCCCAGCCATCTGTTTTTAAGGGCGTTCAAGCCTGCCATTTGCCCGCCCTCAAATGCTCCCGCAGGCCTTGCCAAGGCAACTCTCCCAGCTACAGGCCCCAGCCATCTGTTTTTAACGGCGTTCACGCCTGCCGTTTGCTTGGCCTTCACAAATGCTTCCAGCCCTTCCGCAAGCCTTTCTAAGGCAACTTTCCCAGCTACAGGCTCCAGTCATCTGTTTTTCAGGGCGTTCAAGCCTTCCGTTAGCTTTCCTCACACGCTTCGAACCCTTCTGGGGGCGTTTCCAAAGCAACTCTCACAGCTACAAGTAGCTACACGTACAGCAGAGATAACAAGAGCCTGTGATTCACTGCTTTCAGGTCTGGCACGTGCCATTTCGTTTTCTTGCATGGTTTTCCAGCGGGCGTGTCATGCTGGATGTGCAATGGGTCAAACGGCATCAAGAGATATCAAGAGGATGCCTATATGTGTCACCTATTTTATTTTATATTGTTTATATTATATTACATTATGTTATATTATGTTTTAGTATATTAATCCCTTCATCCTAATACTAAACCCCCCCCCTAATACAAAACACGGCAGGTAGTTTTTAGTATTAGGGGGGTATTTATTATTAGGGAACCAAATCGAAGTCATGTTTATTAATTAATTAAATTTCCTTATATAACGCAATTAAAATATTGCCAAAAATGGCAGTTCGAAGCTTACCCCTAATACTAAATTAAAACCCTTAATGCTAAAAACTATTTTTTCCGATCTCAAAATCAATTAAATTTCCTTATATAACGCAATTAAAATATTGCCAAAAATGGCAGTTCGAAGCTTACCCCTAATACTAAATTAAAACCCTTAATGCTAAAAACTATTTTTTCCGATCTCAAAATCAATTAAATTTCCTTATATAACGCAATTAAAATATTGCCAAAAATGGCAGTTCGAAGCTTACCCCTAATACTAAATTAAAACCCTTAATACTAAAAACTATTTTTTCCGATCTCAAAATCAATTAAATTTCTTTATATAACGCAATTAAAATATTGCCAAAAATGGCAGTTCGAAGCTTACCCCTAATACTAAATTAAAACCCTTAATACTAAAAACTATTTTTTCCGATCTCAAAATCAATTAAATTTCCTTATATAGCGCAATTAAAATATTGCCAAAAATGGCAGTTAGAAGCTTACCCCTAATTGCTAGAGTAGCTAGGCAGCTTGGAGTGAGGGATTGGGACTAGGCCCCCCTAATACTAAACACCCCGGGGTGAACTAGTTTTTAGTATTAGGGGGGAGAACCCACAAATGGTAGGTTGATTTTTAAATTGTTTTTTAAAGGGGATCAATTAAAAGTCAAATTGGCCAAACTGAAATTTTCGGAAATTGGAGATGGATGCCTGTTTTTAGTATTAGGGGGACGTTTAGTATTAGGAGGAAGGGATTATATTGTATTATATGATATTATATACTATTATATATCTTCTTGATCTAAGACAACATGATCAAACAGACTAACTGGGGCTGAAATGAGCCATGGAGACCCCTGATGATGAGCTCATTGAATTGCTCAGCTGCCACATCGGCCTGCCTCTTGTCAAAACGGATGACAATGACATGTAAGTTCGGGATCTCACACGATCCATGTCTGAGATGGCACTGTTCCCGTTTTGGCTACAAACATGGGAAGGAAAGATTTGGGGGCATGACAATTGTCTACACGGCCTCAAATCCACATGGTCATCCTCATCCTCATCCTCATGATCATCATCCTCATCGCCATCATCATCGTCATCATCATCATCATCATCACCATCATGAACCTCACCATCACCATCACCATCACCATCACCATCATCATCATCATCATCCTCATCCGCATCCGCATCCTCAACCTCATCATGGACCTCACCATCATGATCATCAGCATCATCATCATCATCATCATCGTCATCGTCATCGTCATCATCATCATCATCATCGTCATCGTCATCATCATCACCATCATCATCATCATCCTTTTCATCAGCATGATCATCATGATCATCACCATCATCCTCATCATCATCAATCAAACATGCACCGCACCAACTACCTTCAGCCCAACCCCCCAGAAGGGGGGTCGGCGGCACCCGGGCGCTAGCCCATTCTATAGAATATCCATCAAGGTTTCTCATGAGTTGGGTACCAGTCTGTAGTCTGCTACCGGGTACTTCGGCATCCAGACCAATGCGGGCCTCCCCAGCTATAAATTGGTTTTCAAACCCCACTCACTATAGTATACTGTATACTATAGTTACAGTTCCAAGTTCCAAGATGTTACAAGTATCATAAACCATAGTGAAATGAGTGAAATTGCAGTTATGCTCAACAACTTAGCTGCCTTAGCTATCTATTTCCCAAAAAAAATCTCATTCAGTCGCCATTTTTGCTGGTAAAACACCATGTGGTCATCGCCCACCGAGCGGCCGCATCTGGATTGGCTTTGACCAACTCAGGTAGATCACCAGTGCCCTGGATTCCTCGAGGGGGTCCGAAGAAGGTCTTCCTGAGACGAGATGATGGAACTTGATGGAGCCGACGGGAGCAAAGAAACTTGGAAACTCCAAAGTTAAATCCAAAGGTCTCCAAACTTTGGCCAGTTTAGAAAACAAGGCTTAAACAAAATATGTTTTGGGTACAGGTGAACATTGGGTAGCCCAATAATTGGTGCAGGTTAATACTAAAAATAGACAAAGCCATCTGTGGTCCCCCAAGTCTATACCCTCTGGTAATTTAACATAGCTATGGGAAATCACCATTTTTAATGAAAAAACTCACTGTAAATAGCCACTCTCAATAGCTATTTTGACATAAAGAGATGGTATAGATGGTTTACCTAGCTATAAAATGGTGGATCTTTCCATGGCGAACTGTTAGTCATAACCAGAGGGTAATTTTGATAAGGTAAATACAACCTACGGTACTTTCACCTGGGGCCAATTCATGGCACCCAGAGGATCCCCGAGGCTTCTGGTGGTATGTGCCACCTGATGTGCAGCCGAGCCATCCCATTGACTAAGCATCATCCCAAATATGGGTTTAATTATTACCCAACATATCCCTTAAAATTACATAAAATTAGCCAATAATAAGCTTATTCTCAACTTGTCTTGGGGTTGTTTTACATACTATTGGCTTTACCACATAGCTTTGGAAATTCCGCCCAGTTGCAGGTCCTCTTCCATTCCTCAGCACTGCTCAGAATCGGTCACAAAAAAGGTCAGAAGTTCTCAGCAAGGAACCCATCCTTCCCTCCCGACAAGCCAAGCATCTAAATTGGTTCCTGGGCGACACAGCGATTTCATCTGGTAAAAACACGACTACGTCAAGGCCACAAGCTCCCTCCGTGCATGAAGCATGAACTTGACATGAACCACGGGGAACCACGGCATACCGTTTGGTTATTTAACATAGCCATGGTATAGATGGCCCATTTATAGATGGTTTACCTATTAAAAATGGTGATTTTCAATAGCTATGTTAAATAACCAGAAGGTATTATGTTTATTGCAATCCTGTCACATTGCCATGGCCGTGGCATGAAACATCTGAAAGCTTCAGCCAGGAGGCATTGGGAACAATTTGAAGCGGCCTGTTGCTTCAAGCTCCTGTGCCCCCACCATTTCAATATGATGCTCCGAGGGAAACAACTAATGTCCGTATATATGTGAATCTATCAGAGGGTAGGCAATGATTAATACACATAAGCACTAGGCAGCATAGTAACTTATTATAGTAAGCCCCAAACAATACATCCGCGATTTATCACTAGTATTAAAAATGGGGCTTTCCCAAATGGGGAAATTTATCATACTATAGTATTTTTTTATATCTATCCCATAATACTATAGTAAGCCCCAAAATGGGATGTTGCTTTCCATCGTTCTGGAGCTACAAAAAGAGAATGTCCTCGAATCCTCACGGCGGTCCTTAAAGGGACGACCATGGATGTATTCTGCAATCTTTCGGGCCGCCATAGTCTTGCCTACCAGCGTCTGGGTGACCCACATGAAAAAGGCAGGCTTTTCGAAAACCAACGGAACTTCCGTGCGAGAGGCAACTCGCAGCCTGAGATCAGCAGGTTGCCCCTGCGCCCCGCCGCCGCCTGTTCCCGAGGGTCCGGTCATCAGTAGAACCAATGGGACGCCAGGACCTGAAGTCTGAAGGACAAAGGTACAACTCGAGTCCAAGTGGATCGGTGGATACCCCTATATCAATGGCCATTTTAGGAACCTAAATTGGAGGTACCTACCATATAACCTATGTAAGGCCTATGACTATAATTAGGATCTTGAAATTCCCATTGACTATAATTAGGTAACTAGCCATAGGTACCAAACAGCCACTACCCACTGACTGGTACAAGCCATGCCAACTTTGCCCCAGTGGCGGTGGAACCCCTTCTTCCGGACGCGCACGTAGCCAGGTGATTTCATCAACCTGGCAGCATCCGCTGCGGTGGTTTCAACGACCCACTTGTGGAGATCACCCCAATTGTATGTACTGTACTGTACTGTAATGTAATGGCATGGTATGTATGCATGCATGGATGGATGGATGGATGCATGCAGCATGTACTACATTTACAATCATATATTTATACAGGCTTCTCCAACCCCTTGGAACTGTGGACAGCCATCATATGGTACGGAGAGGAAACTCATGTTGACATCCCTGGCATGTCCTGGGGTGTGCTGGGGCGCAATAAAGTGGCCAATGACACACTCAAAGCAGTACGAGACTTGCAGTTGATCAAAATGAGGCAGCGGAACACATCATGACCAGTTGATGCAAAGAGTTTGAGACAAACTTTCGTCACGAAGAACAGTGAAGTGAGAGATAGTGAGAGGTCGGATGGGGCCGACGGCCCGTCCACCCCACGAAGCCCCGCTCCTCTTCACAGCGCAGTTTTGCCCAACAAGTCCATTGAAGGCCGGGTCGAACGCCTGGTTCAAGGGATCATCGGACGCGAATAATGGGGATATTTCGCATCCAATGGGAGAACTGGAGACGAGATGATTAATTATATGGGATGCAACTAAGATCAAATAAGTAAATATATGGAATTATGTACAGAACATACCCTGATACAACTCATTGACATCATGAGGTCTTTGTGACTTCTCCGTTTCCGTTTTGGCATCACAGGCTAACCTCCTTGCAGGGTCTCTTGGCAGTTGGGATATCATAGAATCAACAACTACAACCCCAGATAAAGATTTATCATAACCCTAATTACCGGAAAGGTATGATTCCAATTCCAAGTCTTGACGGTTATACAGTTACAAAGTTATAAGGTATTATACAGTTATATATAGTTATATCACATTATATGGGGTTGTCTATGGTTGTCTGAAATTTGATGAACGTATATATTAAAACAAAAAACATATAAAAATAGGGTACTCCTAAATCTGCTGATTTTTTATTAGTGTCCAATAAATTGGGGGTAGAATCCACCTTTTAGACACACCCAACTACTCTTGATGGTGGTTGTATATCCCATTATGTCGCGATAATATCCACACTAAAAACCGCATTTGTTGATGCTTAAATGCTTTATTTTGAGGCGCATCCATATCCCAATCACCCTCTGGCAATGAAGCATGGCAATGGACATATCCCGGTTGATAGGTGATTTTCCCATTAAAACGCATTCAAACCTCCATTGTGATATCATTTCCCCATATTTTCCCCATTTGATTCCTCATTTAACCTATGACAACATCTGATTTTCCAATTCTGCCAGAGTCCCCCAAGGGGAGTTCGCCTTCAATGCCTTGGAACTCAGGTGTGGTAACTCCACGCCTGGTGAAGACTTTGGCCAGCGGTGATGACTTTTCGAATCCCCAAAGAACATTACCCTCTGGTAAACCTACAAAAAAACGATGGAAAATCACAATTTTAATGGCTAAACCAACTATTTCGACTGGGCCATTTTCAATAGCTATGTTTGTTTACCAGAGGGTATAATAATCCATGATGATATATAATGATGATTGGGGATTTTTACGATCAACTAATTATTATGATGATGCACTATGGATTATCATGGATATGTTGATATTAATCCATGATAGTCCCATGATAGTCCATGTCTAACATGATAATAAACATATCCATGATATCCATGATATCCATGATATCCCATCATTCCAGTTACGTCACATGAGATAGATTCTTTGTTTCAACCAGACCAATGGACTACACTTGATGATGATCCGTGAACGTGTGGGAGGGAACAGCCCGCCCGTGTTTTGACAATTGCACATACAAGTAAGTACCCATCCAATCATGTAGACATAGCCTTCAAATAATTGTGGGAAACATTCCAACATCCGTGCGAGGGAACATGGACAATCATATGTGATGTGATGCTAGGAAGTCATGAAAGAATAATATTGCAAACAATTCTTGAAAACGACAAGAAGCAAAACTAGGCGTTTCCAGAACTGATTCTGACCCACCATCGCACACTGGGCTGTCGGGGTTTCCCCCTGAACCAGCGCCTGGTGGCAAGGATGACAAGGTCAAACGGAGCTTGATGTCATTGATCAGCCCGGGAAAGCACATTTCCTCAGCACGTCCCGGTCACAGCTTGCTATGGCGAGTTCCTACCAATAATGCTGTATTGCATCCTCGATTTCTGTCCGCCTACTATTTTGGAACCTTTATGCAACTTTATGCAACTTTAGCAACTTCTAGGTTTGGGCTTCATTTCCACGGATTTGGATCATTCAAATCTGGTTGGTGGTCGACCTACCCCTCTGAAAAATATGAAAGTCAGTTGGGATGATGACATTCCCAACTGAATGGAAAGTCCTAAAATTCCATGGTTCCAGTCACCACCAACCAGAAATCCATTCCAATACACATCACACATCGCCAAGCGGCAGAACCTGGACACGCGTCCAATTGGGTCAAATGCCTCAGGATCTGGGCACCGCATGGACTGGACAGCCAATGGACCGCTGCATCCGATGATGTTTGATGAAGATTATTACTACCCTTCCGGTAATCTTAACGTGGTATACTGGAAAATCTACCAGTGAATTATTGATGTTCCCACTAAAGCAACATTTAGCTCGGGGATTTCGCAGCTAGCCACGTTTTTTTTTACTGGAGGGTATCATTCTTGTTCTTATTGCTATTTCTATTGTTACGATGATAACTAGTCAATGACGACAATACGTGAATCTCACCAGCCTAGGATGACCAGAGGATAGGTTTGTAGCCAGAGTCATGCCGTTTGGGGGCGAAGATCCACAATCGATTCAATAGTGTAATAAATAGTAACCCACCAAAAAGATAAACACATGATTTACCACTATGTTAGTAGAGTTTTGCTTTTCTATCTTGTCAGGATTCTTCTTGGGGTTGCTATGTTCAAGACGGGAATGTGGTTCCACAAAGCTGATGAGAAACTCAGGCAGATCGCCAATGATCAAACTTGTCTGTGGCAGCCGTTCTCTAGGAACGATCCACAGGTGGCGATCCAACGATCCATTTGCCATGGATTCCATGCTGCAAACGGGCAGTGGGTTCCATAGCTTTTGACCTATTCCCAAGTGATTGTTGGTTCAATGCCCCATTATATTCCATTATATATAGTCTATCCCCATGATATGGACGCTTCTTATGAGGTATACCCCGAAATCGTCCAACAATTAAAAAAAACAAGAAATTGAAAGCCCTGGTTTTGGGATCACCCATTTAAGAAACCTCCATGTCTCAACCTGCAGGGTGATCTTCCATCATTTTTTATTCCGCAGTGCTCACAGGTCGAAGTAACTCTTCCTACTGAACTCTTCCACCTCGCAGGAACTCGCCCGGAAAAAAGGCCTAATTGGAGGGGACCTACTGAAAATAGGTGAAATAGTATGAAGCAAATATGAACCGGTTTTGAAATGGTATGGCAAATTTGATGCAACATCATAACATGGATCAATGGACAAACAAAATCAAACAAACAAGTGAGTGTAAGTGTATGGATAAATGGATAATTACAGTAAGTAAACAACCTTTTGGGACATGTTTCAAACAGAAGGAATCAAAGTTGACCATTCAACTTCTTTTGATGGAAACATATATGAAAACAAATAATGTTTGATGGTCCCCGGACAAACCCAAGCCAGTCAGCCAGTCTGTCAATGGCTGACTGCTTGAAAAAAAGGGGCGTCATTTTGGGGCCAACCGTCCAGTCATCTAAGATGCAATATATTCATGGATACCCTCTGGTCATTTAACATACTTCGTAGCCATGGAAAATGGCTCATTTATAGATGGTTTCCCTACAGTATTAAAAATGGTGATTTTCTATAGCTACATTAAAAAATCAGAGGGTACATAATCTACCACTGGATCATGTTCTTTCCATTGGCAAGCTAGGTGACCAGAGGGTACACTGGGTACAATATATGACAACACAGGACGCAAATATGCTCACCAAAAAAAACAGGACGTAAATCAAAAACACATTTACTGTATTTTTAAATACACATTGACACAAAATATGCAGACATAATTCATATGTAATATATATATATATATACACCCCCCGGTAAATTAACATAAGACCCTGAAAATCAATGAACATCACCAATTTTTAGTTGTTTCACTATCATTTTCCAAAGCCAAAAAAAAACTGGCAGGGTCCAACTCTTGATTTTACTTTCTCAGCTACACATCTTATCATCTCATCACCATGCCGCAGCGCACCGCACCTCGTTGCTCCCAGGACCGGGATGTGGGGCACGTCCGGCGCCGTGCAGCGCCTTCCACTTCCGTTGCACCTCGGCTTCCTTGGCGAAGATCTCCTGGAGCTTGGAGGCTTCGGCTTTGGCCAAGTCCCAGGAGTCACAGAGCAGGATGTTGTCGAACCTCGACGATGACTAGATATCTCTGTACCTCTAAGGGCATGGATAAGTGAATGGATAAGTACGAATGGATGTATCTGGAAAATATCAAGTATTAATTATGGGTAACTAGGGTTCAGTGTGGATAACTATGTAGAATTGTGGCTAGCTGTTAGATATCAGATATCCAAGAATTTGAGGAGTGATTTTACCAAGAGACTTTGGCCCAGCGGGTCTGGATAGCTGGATACACAAACATTTTGCTGGTGGCTGAAACCAACATTTTGGAATCCGGAATCTAAACACCAAAGAAGACACACCAAAGACACACAACACAGAATGAGGATATTTAGTCACAAGCTTCAAACATATCTGATATATCTAAACAAAATAGACACACCAAAGAAATTTTCGGACGCTTAAACTCACTTCAAACACAACAGGAGAAATCTGCTAACGTCCGTCTATTCGCGATATCCACCACAGTCGACCCTTGGCAGGGTGCGGTCCCAGAATCCCAGCGATTGGAACATATGCCAACTAATTAATGTCAATTTCAATTTCTATATGTTCCAATTAGCCATCTTGGTTAATTAATGTCAATTTTTCTATATCTGGTTGGTGGTTTTAACATGTTTTAATTAACAATCTTGAAAAATGATGGAGTTCAAGTCAGTGGGAAGGATGGAAATCCCATATATGAAATGGAAAAGAAAATGTTCCAAACCACCAACCAGTATATCTATTGTGTGTTTCCTTGCCTGGAAATCAGGCAGATACCTCAGCAATCCCTCGCCTAGACCACAACTGTGTGGCATCAACTAGTGCAGTTTGGGGTTTCAAATGGTAGTTACACATGACGGAAGAAACGCCAATATTCCAGAATATTACCATCCCGGAAAATACTATTAAACACACATAAAGACATCCCATAAACCTTGGCTTAGTGGGAAATTTGCGCATATTTGGAACCATTGAACCGGGGGCGGATGAGATGCCAACTGACGCCCAGCCACACCGATCCCTCATGAACCGTCCAAAGTTCCAGTCCCACGGCGGCCAGGTCAGTAAAGGCATAAACTTCCTCCTGATACTCGGGGTTTCCCCGTTGTCTGGGCCTCCATTCTCCCCGAAAGTCAGGGTTCTCCACGCGCGCCGGAAACCAGGGACCCTTGTAGAGGGGATTCTCCACCAGGGGAGCCACAAAGGGGCCATCTTCCAAATCATCCCACTCCAAGGGTTTAGAAGCCATTGGGTCTGGGATCAACCGATCCTCCACCCAGTCTTCCTGAGTCTTCCTGGAAAAACTCATGACTTTAATCCGGTGGTTTCTTATCTCATTGAAGAAATCTTGTTTATTGATGTTAATTGGGAATCATCATCCCAAGTCAAGGTAGAACATAAATCAAAAAAATCAGGAAGCACCAGCAGGTAAGGACCAGCAGTGTTCTGAACTAGTTTCTGGAATGGCTTATCCCAACTTAAAACGCTTAAAAGAATCCATTGCAAGGCCAGCCTTACCCAAAAAATGGATAAACCTGGCATCTCCAAACTAATTCAGGTGCAGCTATGTCTACTAATCATTCAGAACAATCGGGGCACACTCACCAAAAACATACCATCGGCTTCGGCAAGTCACTGGCTTTTTGACTTCCGGATCAATGATTCGTCTCTTCTCGATCCAACCTTCGGGTTTCCGATCCGTGGGGTCGTCGATTGTAATTTTGGGAAAGTCCCAAAACTCATGCAAACTGCCAGACGACTTTTCTCGCAAATCAATGTAGACCTTGTACGTGTTGTCGGGTTTCAGCAGCAATGTGTAGATGTGCGATTTGGAATCACGCTCCTCGAATTCCAATGGAATCTCTGGAGTTCGGTGTAGATTCCGCCCTTTCCAATTGAACACCAGGTGGATCACAGACACGTCATAGCCACAAATATCTGGCCCAAACATGATCTTGTATGGGGTTTCCCCACCAAAGAGCGACTGATCGAAATCTGTTCCCAAGATTTTCAAGTAGCCACCGGCACAGAAAGACAAATCATCTTCATTCTCGTATTTCTCATGTTTTACCGTAAACCTGGGATTTGCTGCTCCGGAACTCTCTTCACAACATTCCCCAAGTAGTGAGTGGAATTCCCCTTGGGAATCCAACCAAAAATTAAAATCACCCGAAAATCATCAACCAACCATTATCACTGATCACTTTAAAAATCTTCATTTTTGATGGTAAAATGTAAAAACTATACCACACACATCCCCATCATCATTGGTTAAAAAAAACAGTTATATCCACTTTTATCCCCATCAACTTGGGTGAAAATACCAGTTACCCTCTGCATATGGTAAACTAACATAACTATGGAACATCACCATTTTTAATAGGTAAACCATCTATTTCTATGGGCCATCTATACCATGGCAAACTGTTAGTCATAACCAGGTTGGGTATCCACTGAGCAAATCCTGGAGGCTGAAGCACCAAGTCCTTCCCCCGGTTGGAGAACGACGGAAAGCGTGCGGAGGCCGCGTGGTGTCGCAAGGCCGTGGCAGTTCGGAGGCCCAGTTGCTGCGTTTCATTCACGAACCAGGCACCGGCACTCCACTGGAAAGGAGCCACGGGGCCACTCCTTGGTCGATCAAATTGTTGGAAAACCATATGGAAAATATGGGTTTATAATCATGATTTATATTGCTATATATATGTGTTTGTATTATAAGTAATTGAACCACTTAAACAATGGTCCAACACTTTTTTGAACAGTCTTAGGTTGAGTGATGATATGAATGGTAAGGCATGGTACAAGCATCCCCGTACAAAACACACACACACACCCACCCACACACACACACACACCCACCCACACACACACACACACACACACACACACACACACACACACCCACACACACCCACCACACACCCACCACACACCCACCACACAGCCCACCACACACCACCAGCACACAACACAACACCACAAATCACACACACCACAACACCCACCACACACACACACACCACACACAAACAACACCACACCCACCACACACCACACCACACACACACACACCACACGACACACACCACACACTCACACCACCACACCACACACAACACACACACACACACCAGCACACACCACACACACACACCCACACACACACCACACACACACCCACCCACACACACACCACACACACACCCACCCACACACACACCACACACACACCACACACACACCACACACACACCACACACACACCACACACACACCACACACACACCACACACACACCACACACACACCCACACACACACACAACCACACACACACACAACCACACACACACAACCACACACACACACAACCACACACACACACACACACACACCCACCACCCAAGCCCTGTGCGGTCACAAGCACTGCGTGCAAGCAGCGAGGAGCTGCTAGGACGGGTTCCGACGTAGCCGGACGTTTTTGCCGCGGCGACGCCATAGCTGGAACTTTAAGGGGTGGACTCCCTGCGTTTTGTTTTCTGGTCCGGTAAGGGGTGGCTCCCATTTCTTTCTCTGGCCATACAACAGGGTGGGCTCCTACAACAATTTCCTGGCCCGGAATACGATTTCAATTTTGGTAATTCACAGGCTTACAATTTCATTTTGCAGTGTCGGTTGAGACACTTCACCTGCTGGCCAAAGCTTTTGCCCTTGTGACAGTGATCTCTACATTTTTGGTACAACAACGGGACACAGCATGTGGATTCAATTTTTCTGGTTTCAATTTTTCTGGGTCATTGGACAGATTTCTTTTGCTTGTGATCGCTCCCCGGTCCCAATTCCGGGGATGGCCTCGAGTCGATCTATGCACTCTACATCTGCAACAACTCAGAAACGACTATATGAGTGCCCAGGTTTCCAGCACATCGGCCATCAGGGTGAGGGTTACTGTGGTTCCATATCCACAGTGGGAGCAGACAACTGGATAACAGAGTTTTGTCAAGGCTCTGCAAAAAATGGAAAACAGCCGCCAATGAGCAGTCGCTCGAATCGTCCCGCTGCACCATTCACAGCAGTGCAAAAGCGGAGCTTCAAAAGGGCCTGCCGCAGAGCGATTTTGAATGGGTCCTCGCATTATCATGGCAGCTGCATGCGCGTCGAGGACTTCCCACCAGCCTTGGTTCAGAAGCTTCAAGCGGAATCCCCATTGACACGATGCCCTCGGACTCACAGCACTACGGCCCCGCATAAGGGCCGCCTGACCTGCCTACATTGGAATCCTGGAGGACTGGCTCAGTCCACGCTTGCTGAAATACGACTATGGCTGCAACGACATCCTGTGGACATCGTTGTCTTAACGGAGACGCGTTGGAGCTTTTCATCCACTTGGACTGACAAAGCATGGATGTATGTGCATTCAGCTTCTGATGACTACAAAAGTGGGGGTATATTGATCATGATCTCCAGACGTTTGGCATGCCCGGAACAGATTGGCCATCAGGCCATTGTGGATGGACGGTTGGTCCATGTCAGGGTACACTTTGACTCCCGGGCGCTGGACATCCTGGCGATTTACCAGTACGTGGACAACCGTACAACGATCTCAGCTCAGAAGAGGGAACAGGTTTGGGATGCCCTCAACACGGCATTACACAAACAGCCTTCCCGCAACAACATGATCTGTGCAGGGGATTTTAATTGCTCACTGGATTCGCATCCACCGTGGATTGGTACGACATCTTACAAATGGCATGGGCGGATGACCACAGGATCCACCCACCCTGACCAGGCACGACTCCGCGAAATCTTGCAACTGCATGGCCTCACGGCCATCAACACTTGGGGAGCATCAGGAGCCACTTATGTCCATGGAGATACCACATCCAGGATAGATCATTTTTTGATTAAAATGTTGGCCTGTGATGGCTTATCCAAGCAAGTCCAGTTCCTGCATGATGCTGATTTTGTACCTGCCAACTGTACGCATCACATACCCATACTTTGTAACATTCGAGCCAAACACATGGCATATCAGACGTATGAACGGCCAACATCTTGCACCTTTATGCAAAGATCAAAATGTAGGACGGCTGGTCTTCAGGAGACTCAAGCATGGCACAGCCTACGCCAACAAGTTGTCGAAGCCGTTCATGCGGATCATCAGGCCCTATCACCTGAAGCCCTCATTCAAAAGATTCATGACCAGGTCTCAGCTGCGTTTCACCAATTTTTTTCCAACAAGACTCAGAATGTGTCCCAGGCAAACCTCACCGCTGTTCATGGAGCCATAGTTGATAAATGGTACTTCAAAAAGCAGTTGCGGCACCTTGCACAGACAGGACAAAAAACCCTGTCCAAAATTATGCAGGCCTGGCATTCTCGCTGCCGATATCAAGTACTTCAACGTGCACAGCAGAAAGCTATCCGCCAGGCCAGAAAAGAACACTTCCAGGATCTGTGCCAAGAGGTCTCCACTGCTGCACACATCCATGACACACATTCAATGTTTAATATCATCAACCGATTCGCACCCAAACGCCCATTGGCACGGGCAAGACTCAGGGGTCCAGATGGCACAATAGCTGATCAGTACATGGCTCATTCCCTCACAGTGGCATTCGTGAAGCAGATGTGGCAAGGCCCCAGCAGACTGCCAACTTACTATGCTGCCCCGCCGGGGATTCCTTTTGAGCTTGAGGAATTGGTCGAGGCAGTGGCAAAGGTCCACACCAACAAGTCAGTTGCACAGCCTTTCCTGCCAGGAGTTGTATGGCGCAGTGCTCCCCGGGAAGTTGCTAGCTTTGTTTATTGTCACCTCCAAGAATGGTGGTCACAATCCCCCCCCATCATCCCCAAAAATTGGAAGGACTCTTGGTTATTTTTCCTCCCAAAACCAGGAAAACCCAATACACACCCCGACCAATTAAGACCCATATCACTCATGGAGCCGTTGGGGAAAATTGTCATGGGGTTGATCGCCACCAAAATCAAAGCTTGTATCTTTACCTTGTTGAACCAATTACCGCAATTTGGATTCTTGCCATACCGTGCTGCAACTGATGCGATCCTGCGGGTTTCACAACATAGCAGATGCATCCGGGAGATGGTGGCCGCCCATCGGCGCACTACCAAGAATCAAATTGCCAATACCGCCAAGCTCACCATTTGTGGCGGCCTTTCACTGTTTTTGGACTTGAATCGGGCCTTCGACAGTGCAGATAGGCGTGCGATTTTCGACCATCTCATCCAACTTGGAACACCGCCCAATTTGGTGCAGTTGGCAGCCAGCTGGCATGAACACACTCATTACAATCTTTCCTTTAGGGGTGCCACCACTTCAATCCCCGTAGGAAAGGGCCTACGCCAAGGGTGTAAACTGGCCCCCCTATTGTGGGTGAGTTTCATGGACCTTTTTTTGCGTCAAGTGGCCAATCGATGTGGTTATCAATGGGTTCACGACTGTTTGACGATCTACGCAGACGATGTTCATGTAGGCTGCCAATTTCGATCCAAACAAGAACTCCAAACCCACTTGGTGAATATAGGTCATACTCTGGACGTGATAGAAAACCTGAAGCTGTCCTTGTCCTACTCCAAGTCATTTATGTTGATTGCCTATGCTGGCACAAATGCACGGGCAGCTCTCAAAGATGTCTTGCAACGATCGCCCACAGGGGCCAGCATCCGAGTGCCACGCCTGGGAAGAGAACACACCTGCTTGCCGCTGCGTAGTAAGGGATCCTATCTAGGTGTTTGCATCAGCTATCATGCCTTTGAGATGTTGACTTGGCGACATCGCAAACAAGCCAGCTGGTTGGCATTTGCCCGGTTGCGTGCATGGCTCAGGAGTAGGCAACTGACACGTGCCCATCGCATGTATTTGTGGAAAACGTGTGTGTTCACTGTGCTCACTTATGGGCTCTTGGCCACCAATGTGACAATTCCCGTTCTACTTGACTTTCAGGGGACTGTATACAGAATGGTCCGAGTAGTGCTTCAAGATCACTCGTACATCACGCACACCACACATCAGGCAGCATTCCAACAGCATCGGATAGATCAGCCACTCGATATGCTTCGAGCCCTTGCTATGGGCCTGCTGCAACGCATCCAGAGGCGTGCAACCATTTTAAGCCCCCAGGATTTCTTGTGTCAATTGGATTGGACTCAGCTTCAAGACCTGTTGCATCTCATTCACAGTATGCAAGCGCATGCACCGGAGGTGCCCATAAGTCCCTGCCCTGACGATCCGATCAGAGTGCAGGCACGCCAACATTGCCCACATTGCCAATTTGTCACAGACTCCGTTCCCAATCTGCGACGGCATTTGACCACTCACCACAACCAGCCACAATTTCGAACTGTATCAACGTCACCTTTGGCCATGACCTTGAACGGTAAACCTCAATGTAATAACTGCCACATTACCTTTTCATCATGGAAAGCCTTTATTGTTCATGTTCAACGGGCTTGCTGTCAGGTGCCCCCCATGCTGTCGCCAGAGCCCACGGATGTGCGACTCACACCAATGTCAGCCAGGGATACTGTCCATCGACACTTCCAGGTGACGACACAACCGTTCTGGCCTGAGTTAGAACGATGCCTGCACCATGATGACTGGCCCGGCCTTTGTCAGCTATCAGTTGGTTTGGAACACCTAGTACACCACTGCGCCATCTGCGGAACATGGTGCAATCGGTTTCAGGAATTGCATAGCCATTACCGCCTTTACCATGATGAGCAGCTGAAAGGTGGGGTAGTCAAGGGTGCCCAACTCACACACGTGATGCAGCTGGTCTCACCCTGTGCCCTGTGCAACAAGCAGTACAGCCGGGTCCACAGCTGTCCAGTGACTTTACAAATTGGCATTCTCCGTCTTCAGATGCAGGAGCCTGATATCCGTGCTCAGCAGGAACTGACATGTGAAGTTTGTGTTCAACAGTTTGATGATCAGGGGCAATTGTATCAGCACATGGCCAGGGACCACAACCAAACCTTGAGCGATTGGGTCCCATCAAGGGACTCTGTCCAGGGCAGTGATCAATGCCGTCACTGCTCCATGCAGTTCGACAGCCGCTCCGGCTTGAGGCGCCACATCACTGAAGGCAGATGCGAGGCATTTGACCCGCTGGCTTCTCACAACCCAACGGACAATACAGCCAAATGGAGTGCCTGGCTTCACCAAGGGGATTTTTCTCCCACTGGCCTTTCTGCCCACCAACGGCTTCAGTTGACCACCACCTGTCAGTTCTGTGAGGCCAAGTACATGCGCACAGGTGATGTAGTTGCACACCTTCTCCAGTCACATGGACCACTGTGGAATGCATCGCAACCTATGCTGAGGTATCTTTTGCAGGTTGTCATGGCTTCTCGCGGCTGCATCTGCAACCCACAGGCACATGAAGTAGGCCTTGCACACATTTGCACGCCACTGCGTCAGGTTGCGATGATGATGGCCAACAGCGATGTGCAGCTCTTGGTACCGACACAGTTCCATGTGGACACATTGGCCCCTCTGCTTGCGCCGTTACGGGATGAAGCACTGACACAACGGATGATTACCTTGCTGGTTGCCAGGAATTTTGCCCAACTCTGGACAGATACTGCGGTCGTACATGCTCTCAAATCCAGATGTATGGCATGTGGAGGCCACTATCAACCTGCTGAGCTACTGCGCCACCTCCTCACGGTCCATCCCCAAACATGCGCGTGGGCTACTCAGATTGCCTTTCAGCTTCATGACCTCTTGTCCCAGCTGCAGCCCCAAGATTATCGGTGCACGTTGTGTCAACAAATCTACAATTTGCCTTCAGCAGACAGTGACATGCCACCGTTGCAACGCGTACAGCTGCAAAAGAGTCATTTTGTCTCAAGCTGCCCGGTGGCCCTTCAGATTGCCATATTGCTGCAGCCAATTCATGGACGCTCTGATGGATCCCAACGATCAGGCCCTGATGGATGGATTGGCAGCTCTTGGCCCCCTTCTGTTGGGCTCACGGAAGCATCACGAGGGAAGCGTCGAAGAACAGCATCCCAAGCGGCACAAGGCCAAGGCCAAAGAAGAGCAAGACCACGACGGGCTCAACAAGGAGGCGATCACAACACTCCTGCGGCTGATGGGCCAACTTCTTCTCAACCACGAGAGGAGCATCCAGCTCAACCAGCGACAGGACTGCTTCGTTTTGTTCTGCCAAAATCGACCGGAAGGCATTGTCCCCCACCTCACGATGTTGGCCAGCAAGTGGCGGGAGGAATGGCCCCAGCAGAAGGACAACCTGAGATGGCCCAACCTCCGGACCTACCTGATGAAGGGAGTGATCACAGAACTCCTCAGGCGAGTCCAGCAGCTGGCAGCCACCAAACCAGGCGACCAACTTTGGGACGTGGCGGTGAGCAAGGGAACAATTCACCCAGATGGGAGCTGGGGCTATCAGAAGTGGTCACAGGAGACGAAGCAGCTGATCAAGGCCTCCCGCAGCCCGGTGGCCATGGCCCAGATGATCCGGAACCTTCAGATCCTGGAGGAGCAATTCCAGAGCAACGCGCACGTAGTGAGATTTCAGAGCCTCAAGAACACCCAGAGCAGCCAGGAAGCCATCCCGTGGATCCTTCAGATCTCGCATCGGGAAGCCGAAGCCTGGGAACTTTTGGTGGAACTTTGCCACAACACAGTGTGGTCGTTGTTGGGCATGTCGGCCAAACAGCACTCCCAGGTGCTCTCGAAACCGGCCTTGCTGCTCCAACAGGCCATGGGCAAAGGACAGAACCCCCAGGGGAAGAGCCGCGGCCGCGGGAAAGGCAAGACATCCCAGAGTCCTTAGATGCTGCTTCCAGACAGAGCCTGAGAGACCGAGCACTGAACCTTGCCATGGCCAATCCGGGGAATGACTGCTATGCCAATAGCGCTTTTGTGAGTTTGATCTGGGCCACCTTATCCAGATCTGCTTTTGTCTTTCAAGACTGGGGCGCACGATCAGCCATCCTCCAACAGACCCTTGAACTTGCAGATGGGACCCTTTTTTCATTGGAGAATGCTTCATGGTTTCAGCACTTATTAGAGGGTTG
This sequence comes from Cladocopium goreaui, assembly GCA_947184155.2. Classification (NCBI taxonomy): domain Eukaryota; class Dinophyceae; order Suessiales; family Symbiodiniaceae; genus Cladocopium; species Cladocopium goreaui. The sequence goes on along the minus strand of CAMXCT020001578.1, from coordinate 51,391 downwards.
GAATGAGGATGGGGAGCAGGCTGACAGTGCGGAGTTTGCACATATGCTGTCCAGCTGGACTGCAATGTCTGCCATTTCCAATTGCTGGGAGCGCCGTGTGCAGACAGAACAAGGCCTTGTGCTTCATGATGCAGGTGACAAGTTCATGCCATTGACACTGCAATTTGATCCCCAATTGGTCGATCACCATGAAATCCAGCTGTCCACATTGCTCAGGACGTGGCACACCGAGCTTGGAATGTTGGCTGGTCTTACGGACCCTGAGGACCTGCTTCTTTTACATGTAGATCGCATGATACATGCTCCTGATGGCACAGTCGTCAAGTGCCAAGCAGCCCTCAGGTTTGGATGGGAGGTACAGATACCAGTGCTGGGGCCCCATGCATGCACATGGATGCCATACACAGTGATTGCCTGCATCGCTCATCTGGGAGGTGCACACAACGGTCACTACCAGGCCCTCCTGCGTACCTTTCCAGAGGTTTCGGATTTGGCCAACCCCTCAATGTGGATGCTTTGCGATGATGGGCACTCTCCACAGCGTATCCTGAACGTGCCTGAGATTTTTGCACAGGGCATCACGTGCCTATGGCTGTGCCAAACGAGCAAGGCCGACTTTCATCGATTGGCGCCGGGCCGTGACACAGCTGGCATTGCCGACACTGATCTCATGGCCCTTTTGGCCACACAGCCAGATCCTGAGCCGTGACCATGTTCCTTTTTTTTATTTGCATTTCACCCCTGCACCCAGCCTCCTCGGCTGGCTTGTCCCCTAGTGGCCCCTGTACAAGCCCTCTGCAGCCCAGAGTGTACCCCAGCCCCAAAACAAAAAAAAAGAGAGAAGGGCCACAAAAAGAAGCCCCCCCCCCCAAAAAAAAAAAATCATTCGTCTCACCATAGAATCCAACGTGGCAAACTCCCCTAGTGGGTCGCCCAGCGATTCTGACATCAGGAACTGGCCGGACACAGCACCCTATCGATGTTGCCAATGCCCCAGAGAGCCATTCGGGCATGTTGGAACTTTTTTTAATTTGTGAGCTCATTTGGGTGCACAAATCTTCGGCATTTTGCTAAGGCCTAGAAGGCGACCACCAACTTCTTTCTGGCATTTTGCCAATGTTGATGCTGTTGCACGTCCGAGGGTACCTGTTTTCAGGATGACGAGCCTCTCCACGCATTTGGCGTTTTCCAATCGGCATTTTGCTAAGGCCTAGTCGGCGCTTCTACCAAATTCAGTCAGATGGCCTTTTGCCACTTTCCATGCTTGCTGGTTGTGGATGCTTTGATAGCCCAACATGATGTCATGCAACTACCCTACCATTGCCTGCCGGATTTCTCATCGGACACTGAGTCATTTCAGCCTGCCTTGGAACACGATGTTCCCATGCTACTGCATGTTGCCAGCCCCCATGCACCCAGTTGCCCAAACTGGTAGATCCCCGACCCCGCTTTCAGGCCCCCTGTATCCCAGGGTGTACCCCCAGTGTCACATAAACTGGTCCAAGAGGCATAGCCCAAAGTTTCAAGATGGCCAGTATTAAAAAAAAACAATTCTGTTGTTTCTCAATTAGTGACGTCTCACCATGCGGTGACCAACGTGACACCTGTCCAGAGTCACATAGGCCAACTAGAGACCTTAGGCCATGCCGTATCTCGTCCGAGCAATATGAGCTGCCACATCTTTTCCCGCCTGATGTGGTAGGCTGCTACGGTGCGTAGGGACTGCTTCTCACAAAGAGAACCAGATGTTTAAACGAAACATCTGTGGCTAGCGCCGAGTCTGACTTCAGAAAAAGGAGCGTGGAAAAAAAAAACACACACCACCCACCCACACACACACACACACACAAACAAACACAAGCTCCTTTGCACCCCCGCGTGCACTCAAACGCCTCACCTAGCGAGGCCGCAGCCCCTTTCTATCCCGTTCAGCGCGCCATTGGCCTTCCTGTGCGGCTGCATCACCTGCCTGGACATCAGCGTTTTGGGGGTGGCTCCCCGTAATTTTTCACTGGCCACAACCTTCAAATTTTTGCAGATTTGAGCATCTTCCATTTGATTTTGTTTGCATTCAACACGACGATCCTACAGACAGTGCTTTTCATCGCGCTCTGGATCCCTGCTGCACTGGCACCAATTGCAATCTTGCCAGACCAATATTTTGCGTGGGGGTGGGCTCCCATTCGACTGACTGGCCCAGTGATTTCGACAGAGGGTGTGGACGACCCGATTGACTGTTCCATCAATTTTGAATACAAGCAATTGATAGGGGTGGGCTCCCTTTGTGACGATTTTTCACTGGCCCAGCGACAACCGATACGGATTGACAATCAGCTCCTGGATCCAACGTTTCACGCGACATCATCACTCATTGCTGAACCTTGCGAAGCATTGCGACTGAGCAGACAAACACAGTTGGTGACAGGTGATTTTTACCTGTGGGCAGGAACAAGCATCTGGGGATTGGGCTCCCATACACAGCTGACTGGCCTGCTTGTTTCTGACCCTTCACCTCCAATACAACATCTTTTTGACAGTGCTGCCTCTCCGTTTTTGCGATTTTTTGGAGCGGAGAAGTGGTACATCGACCGGAAAGGGGTGGGCTCCCTATATTCAGATTTTTCACTGGCCCTCTTTGCATTTCAGCTTGATTTTCGATTTGGGGTAGGCTCCCTTACTCATTTTTCACTGGCCTCCAATTTTGACATTGCATGTGCATTCCCTGGTGACTGTGCTGTTGACTTGACAGACCACGATATACGGCAACAAACAGCCACTACGTGGATTCTCAAATTGACAGGGGTGGGCTCCCTCTGGACACAATTTTCACTGGCCCTTCAGAATTGGTGGATCGAAATTTTTGGGGTAGGCTCCCATACAACTTTTTCACTGGCCTATTATTTTCCACAACAGATAGCAATACAAGATCACGGAGCAGGCAACTGGGGAGTGGGCTCCCTCATATCACAGACTGGCCCGCCTGCCTCCGACGGAGAGACTGCGTTTTTCAGCACTGACAGATTCCCTGTGACTCTGCAGACAGAGGTGTGGATTTTTGCACTTTTGCTACCGCTGTTGCTTGATAAAAAGTGCTGACGACCCAACATTGACATATTTTCTCAGCTTCACCTGGGCTGAAGGACACACACAGCTCCTGAACGTTTTTCCTGATTTGACCAATTTAATTCTGTGGCTTTGTTTTGCAATTCAGCTGAGTCCAAACAGACTGCACCAATTTGAACTTGATTTGAACACTGTTGCACAGAGCCCCACGGTCTTGTGCTGTACGAGACAACTCTGGAAATCAACAGCTGATCAGACCAGTTCCTTGCACCTGCAGAGGCCCTGGCTTGGTGAAATCGCACACTTCAGTAACCGATTTTCTGCTGCAGTCCCACTGTTTTTGTGTTTGGCTGCATACATTGGCTGTCTGAGTGTTCTTTTCCACCGTTTTTCAATTTCTTTTTGGCTGGACGGGAGAGACAGAACGAAATTGAGTGCATCCACTGACCTTGAACACGGGGGGGGGCAACCTGGTCCCAAGTCCAGGCACAAGCTCCTCAGGAACCATCGATTTTCCTGGTTCTGGTTCGTTTGGTTCCTTTTGCTGGTTTTTTCAGTCACTGCAGTTGAGCTTGTGAGGAGTGAGGGTTACACTCTTGTCATGGAGAGTGTTGAAGTGTCTCATGATTGGATTCCTGCCTTCCTCCAACAGTGTGACACAAAGCAACATGACACGCGGCCAGAAACATGCTTGAGAGCACAAGACTGGCGTGCTGCCCCTAAGCCTGTAGTGAAGCGCAGCATCAAAAGGGCTTATGTCCGAGCGGTGAAACATGGAGTTGCATGGTATAAAGGTAGATGCATGACACCCAGCGCCTTTCCCAAAGCTCTGCAACAGCCTCAACCTGACCATGCATTGCCAGAACGGGACAAACCGTCCCCACAACTCACGCGTTGCAATCGAAAACATCAAGATGCCAAGCGTTTTCGAATGCTTCAATGGAACGCCGGTGGACTGTCCACCCATAGGCTGGATTCCATAAGGGTTTGGATGCAGGAGAATCACATAGATGTCACTGTGATTGAGGAAACGAGATGGACATATGAGAATGAGTGGAGTGATGGAGACTTCCATTACATACACACGGGTGACCCAAAGAACCGTGGAGCCGGACTCTTGTGTGTTTTATCAACTCGTTTTTGCACTGCAGACAGCCTTCGATGGAGAGTCATAATTCCTGGACGCCTCATCCACCTGCAGATCCAATTGCCGACACGCAGCATTGACATTGTGGGGTGTTACCAACACACCCAAGCACACACCTCCCAGAGGGAACAAGACAGACTCAGATGGTGGAATCAATTGGACGCCCTATTGCAGGGTCTTGCAGCAAGGAATGTATTGGTAGTCACAGGTGACTTCAACTGCAGCCTGCCACAGGCCAGGTCACACGGAGGACCGTGCAAGTATAAATGGCGCAACCAATGGACTCGCGGAGCCTCTCATGCAGATGAGGGCAAATTCATGTCCCTTGTCAGACTGCATGGCCTGACGGCACTGAACTCTTGGGATCCGTGTCTAGGCCCAACGTTCATCCAAGCAGACAAGAGTTCACGTATAGACTTTGTCTTTACACGGAAGTTAGCTGCTGATGGAATTGCCAAAGACACCAAATATGTTTGGGACGCGCCATTTTGCACTGACCTGCACCATGGACATGCCCCGATCCTCACTCAACTGCGCAAGACATGGTATGCTCCCAAAGATATGGGAACTGGCATCACCACACAGCAGCGCCGCACTGGACACATGGCCTATCGTGCACAGACAGACACATGGCAAGCTTTTCTGGATCAGACCAGCACTGCACTGACGAAAGTATTGAATGATGCCAGGACCTCAGATGAACACTTGCTGCCATGCAACTGCGATTAGTCATTATCAATCTTTTTTTCCACATAACAAACGCCATCATCATGCCATTGACACAACCACACAACATTTGACCATGACCAAGTGGCACCACCGAAAATTGCTTTTGAAGATTTCAACACCTTCATTACGGCATTTTTTTCATGCATGGCACCATTTGGCAAGGTTTGCACATCTCAATCGACAGTCCAAACAACATGCGAAACACGTACGCAAGCTCAGATTTCAGGAGTTGCTGACCAGCGCACAGGTTGCTGCAGATCGACATGACAGCCGCACCCTGTTTGGAATCATCAACAAATATACCCCCAAACAATCTCGACGCAGAATGCAGCTTAGAAACATCAATGGACACATTGCGTCCCCAGTTGAAGAAGCTGCCATTCTGAGGAAATTTGTCATGGATACATGGAAAGGACCTGAATGCTTTCCCACAGCCAATGTGCCTTTTTCAGGCCTACCTTTCACTGCCGAAGACCTGGAACGTGAGATGTGCCGCATTGATCCGACCAAAGCCGTTGCGCGCCCCTGTGCCCCTGGCGCAGTGTGGAAAGCATTGGCACATATCATAGCACCAGCCATCTTCACCAGACTTCAAGATTGGTGGTCACGCCCTACCCCATATCTACCCAGTTGGTTTAGGGATGCATGGATGATTCTTATTCCAAAACCCAATAAGCCACCAGTGGATCCAAGGGCATTGAGGCCGTTAGCACTTCAGGAACCCATTAGTAAGGCCCTGATGGGCCTGCTCACCAAAGCAGCCCAAAAAGATGCACTTCCGAAACTGACTGCCATGCCACTTTGGGCTTATCTCCCGGGGCGTTCAACACAGGACGCACTACTCAGAGTAGCCAAACATTGTGTTACTGCCAGATCATTAATTCGAAGTGCTCGATCCACGCCGCACTCCAGACAGAGTGGACAATGCCGATACAAAGTTGCAGGAGGTCTCCAATTGTTTTTGGACATTGAACGTGCATTTGACATGGTATGTCGTGAACATCTATTTCAGCAACTGCACCTGCTCGATATCCATCCCCAAGTAGTGCTCCTCCTAACCCTATGGCATCAAGAAACCCGATACCATTTGCGTTGTAACGGCACTGATACTCCAATTCCTGTAGGAAAAGGCGTCAGACAAGGCTGCCGTGCAGCCCCCCTGTTATGGAATGGGTACATGTGGCTTTTCCTGACAGAACTGAGTCGGCTTGTCCCACCACAGTGGATCCTCAAATGCTTGAATGTTTTTGCTGACGATTGCCAGATGGGTGATGAGTTCCGATCCCAAGAGGAACTTTACACACTGTTGCATCACATCAATCAGACGCTGATACTCTTGCAGAAGTTTGGACTGACCATCAACCCATCCAAGTGCACAGCCTTGCTCACCATGGGAGGCACTTCACACAGACAGGTGCGCTCCAAACTGACTATGTGGCGTGATGGGAAAGAATGGCTGCGTTTTGGCACTGCTGAACATCCTCTTTGGATCCAAATTGAACACCAAGCCAAGTACTTGGGCACTGTGATCACATATGCCAATCATGAACTTGCCACAGTGAAACATCGAATCAACCTTGCACGCGTTGCTTTTGGCCGCCTGAAGCGCCGGCTTACTGGCAAGAGAGGATTGCATCGCGCCCAGAGGATTCAACTTTTCACTACTTGTGTCTATCCAGTGATGACATATGGCATTTTTTCATTGGGCATCACCCTGCCTGGAATGCAATTGCTCCAGAAGACCATGTACAGTATGTTGCGGCAAATTTTGCACAATCATGCATACATCACAGGGTTAACACATGAGCAAGCACTTGCAACCAACCGCATCGCCTTGCCAGCCACATGGTTGCGGAACTCCGTTGAGTGCCTCCAGAGGTCCATTCAGCAGCGATTGCAACATGCAGCATCCACTGACCTGATCCACACCTTAGATTGGAGTCACTTGCATGAGCTGATTGACCTTTTTCATGGACATGTGCATGCAGGCTCAGAAGTTCTTATTGCCCCTGACGTCCAAGACGCGCCACAGCTCAGACAAGATCTTTACTGCCAGCTCTGTGGTTTTTATGCACATGATGTTGCCACTTTCCGAAGACATTGCACGTCAGTTCATGGGCATCGCATGAATAGGAGTCTCAATGTTTCCTTGACACATCACATGAAACATGGATTACCACAATGCATGCATTGCCTGAAAACATTCACTAGCTGGAGAACGTTTGCCATACATGCTCAACGTGGATGTCAGGTGTTGCAAGCTGGACCTCCTGACTGTTGGAGCAAGTCCGACCCACTGGCAGCTGATCTGCTGCAACCTGAGCAAATGTTTGCACCAAAACAGGATCCATCAGTACGTGGAGCTGCCATGCTGACAGATGCTGACCTGCTCAATATTTTGAGCCAGGAGTGGGGACGCCGTGTTCTCACCATCGTTGGGTCACGTACCTGGCACCATATGAAGAAGGAGACAGATGCATGCAGGTATCTGACCAACAGATGCTGCCTGTGCGATCAGTTTGTAGGCCGCACACAAGAGATGAACCGACACTACAAACTGCATCACCCTGAGTTTTGGCCAAACATGCAAAGCAAGGGGCATCAACTCACAAACCTTTATGGCGAGGAGCCACCATGCCCCTTTTGCAATGAGCTCTTCAAGGCCAATCATCAATGTCCGATCTGGACGCAGCTGGCAATGTTGTTAATTTACGGAGGAGGCCTGACGTCAGACCAGACTCCTGCACCTGTGACCTTGCGTTGTGAAATTTGCATGGAAACATTTGACAGCAGTGACAAGTTGCATGAACACTTGACTGGCGTTCACCACTTGAAAAGCCAGAGCTTCAACCCAGCACGAGACACGCTGGATGGAGAACCGGTGTGCAATCACTGCTACAAGATGTATGACAGCCTGGAATCCCTGCGCTCTCACATAAACCAAGGCAGGTGCATGAAATTTTGCCCAGACCTTCCAACGGAAGTCATTGATGTTCAACCACAATGGATCAAAGCCATGTGTGAGGGACTCTTAGTGGATACACTCCGTGATGCACATGTTCGACTTCAATTAACGTTGCGATGCCAGAATTGCAGCAGCCGGTACACACGACCCATGGACCTGGCAGGCCACCTTCAAACAGCCCATGGCCGGCTCTGGTCGACCGCTCAGGGATTGACTAGCCTCATGGTCCAACTGCTGTACAATCAATTAGGTTGCCTGTGCAACCCGAGCACGGGAGCACATCGAGCCAGTCATGTCTGTCTGCCTATCCGACAGCTATGCATGCAGTTCATGAGACTTCCTGGCCTGATCCTTTTCCCACATCGCCCCACAGATGAAGAATTGGTTCAAATGTTTTCCTTGCGTATGCCCAGATCCCAAAGATTTTTGCTGGAACGCTCACTCACTGCTGGAGCTCTTGCTGATTTTTGGACGGAACCGGATCACTTGACCATGCTGAGGCAACATTGCGTGCTCTGTGGCACCACCATGCACCCAGCAGACCTTGTCCTTCACATGTATGAGGCGCACCAATGTGGACAGGATTTTGTGACCTTTCTCAAACAACTGCTGCTTAGCAAATTCACAGCCAAACAGGAGACTGACTCCAAATGCTATGCGTGCCTTCAAGTGTTTCATCATTCCCAGACCTCTGACACAAGTCTGACACAGCCTGATTGGGATCAAGCCTTACATGCCCATTTCCGAGCACAGTGCTCCTGCCTTCTACAGACAGCTGTGATTTTGGCCAAAGCCGCTCATGGCAGACTTGGATATGCCGGACACAGACGAGGTGAGCAGTCAGGTCTTGAGTGCTTTCCAGGCCATTGGACCTCTGCTGGACAAACACCTGACCCTGACACCCAATCCAGCGGCAACCAAGCGGCAAAGAAAAGGAGAGTTGGACAAACCGCACGGCAAGCACCAAGCAAATCAGCAGGCCGACAAGATCAACGTGGCTCAGGCACTGACGCTCCTGACCAAGCTGGCTCTTCGCCTGGACAAGGACATGCAGCAACTGAAGACAGAAGACACATTTATCTTCTTCTTCGGGCACAAGGGGCCAAACAACAGCCTCCAATGCCTGATTCAAGCCACGGAAGAGTGGGCTCAGAATCGCCAACTGCCCACGCCGAAGAAGCCACTGATGCCGTTGCGACAACATCTCATGCAGGTGGTGATCAACACGCTCATGACCCGTCTGACAGCCCTCGGGGAAGCCAAGGATGGCTCAGAGATTCAAGTGGCAGCCCTCAAGAGCCTGATCCTCTTGCCAGACAAGACGTGCCCGTATCTGGAATGGGACCAATCCACGAAGCAATTGAAGGTGAGCCAACGACCGCCACTGAGTCTGACCAGACTGATGCAGCTTTGCACGGACATGGCGGAAGCCCTGACGGATGTCAACCTGGTGACCTCCTTTCATGCCCTGCCGACGACAAGTCAGGAAGTGGCCCCATGGAAGCTCACCTTGAGCCTGAGAATAGACACTCCATGGCAGCTGATGCAGACCATGTCGCATTCAGCCATATGGCTGCTGATGGGAACCTCGCTGAAGCCACATGGTCAGCGCCAAAGCCCTTTGGCACACAGCCTCCAGCAGGCCATGGGCATGACCAAGGCCCCCAAGGGCAAAGGGAAGGGCAAATTCAAAGCCACGCCTCTCAAACAGGAATGAGTGATGCCGCTGACACTGCAGATTCCAGAGAGCTCTTGCAGAACCTTGCGCACCTTGTCCTGCAGAACCCTGGAAACTATTGCTTTGCCAATGCAGCCACTTACTGCTTCCTATGGACAACCCTGTCCATGACACCGTGTGATTTGATTTGCTGGGGTGAGCAGCGCCAGATGTTGACTGATTTCATTCAAACACATCAAGACACACATGCAAACCTTGGTGATGAGCTTTGGTTTCAGAACATCTTGCGTTGCTGGGGACGATTGAATCCCTTATTGGATTTCACCATGCTTGCACAGCAAGACGCAGCAGAGTTTGTTCATGTTTGGCTTAGCCTCATTGAAAGCCCTGCCTTCAATATGAGCTGGCAGCAGCGTTATGAGGAAAATGGAGAGACAGTGATTTTTGATCGCGGCCACCAATACATGCCGATTTGCCTGCGTTTTGACATGAACCTTGCATGTGCACACAAAAAACCTCACACAGCTGTTCACCCTGTGGCGCCAGGCAGATGGCATGAACACTGCACTACTCGAGGCACCCACTTGCCTGTGCGTTCATTTGGAACGCCATGTCCATGATGTCACCGGCCAAGCAATGCTGAGTGAATGCAAGATCAATCTGGACACAGTTTGCCTGGTTCCTGTCTTCACAAACCAGACCTTGTCATGGGACAATGTTGAATACCAGATTGCTGCCCTTATGACACATTTGGGTACTGATGGTGCTGGCCATTATCGCTCAGCCCTGCGCACAAGACCTTCCTTGGTCAATGCCACTACACCTGCAGAATGGCTCCTGACTGATGATTGGACCGCCCCGGTCACAGCATGGCAGGCACCACAATGGATGACCCGCCGAGCCAATATGTTCTGGCTGATTCGAACTGACTGCATCCACCTTTTGCAATATGTGAGACGCATGATGGAGAGGGATCAAACTGAGGAACATGGCACGGCCTGAAACCTGATGACAAGTTGAGCGCTTTTTGAATTTTCTCCAGCCATAACATATGGCATTTGAAACTTTTTCCAGAGGCTTAGTAACAGCATGCCAGAAAGATTCCCTGAGGAACCACTGTTGACAAAACAGTGCTGGCCGGCACGAACCTTGAAGCAGATGCAAAAAGGAGTGTGGGAAAAAAAACAAACAAACACACACACAAACAAACACACACACAAACAAACACACACACAAACAAACACACAAACACACACACAAACAAACACACACACACAAACAAACAAACAAACACACACACCCACCCAACCCACCACCCACCCACCACCACCACGCCACGCACGCACGCACGCAACGCACGCACGCACACCCACCCACCCACCACACCCACCCGACGCACCCCGCCCGCCCGCCCGCCCGCCCGCACGCCACGCCACGCCACGGCACGGCACGGCACGGCACGGCACGGCACGGCACGGCACGCCACGGCACGGCCGGCACGGCACGGCACGCCACGGCACGCACATCGCCAACGCCCCGGCACGCCACGGCACGCCACGGCACGCAACGCACAACACCCGCACACACACCCACAACACGCACAACACGCACACACGCTCAACACGCACAACACGCACAACACGCAAACACGCAACAACACACGCACAACACGCACAACACGCACAACACGCACAACACGCACAACACGCACAACACGCACAACACGCACAACACGCACAACACGCACAACACGCACAACACGCACAACACGCACAACACGCACAACACACACAACACACACAACACACACAACACACACAACACACACACACGAACATGTCTTAGCTTTAGCGTTTTTAGTTTTGATATTACAATGAGATTGTGGGTAGTACACATGATAAAACATGGCAAAATCCATGCCCACTATATATATATACACACATATGTACGTGTTGAGTACGGCAAAACTAATCCATCCAGATTCGCTCCTTGCTCCGATTGCACCCAGCGAGATTCCCAGGAGTCGTCGAAGGCCTCCTGAAAAAACACCGTTGGCCGCGTCGGGCGCTGGCCAGACACCAAGGGTAGTAGCAGCGACAAACAACGAAGCCGCATTGCGGGACATTCCTAGAATCCTGCTATTGCTGTATGATTGGCTTCTAGGTATCTTCTAGGTATTAAAAATCATGGATTCCTTTGTGCCCGTTCCAACAAGGGAATAGATGGGAATGGCAGTATACTATACTACCTATGTCGGCTTTGTACCATCATCCAAAATACAAGCACACCCAGCCAAGTGAAGATTTGTTCCCTAGGATGTGATGCAAATTCTATCCACGGCTTTTTGACAGCAACTATGCCATAATGAGTGCTTGGTGCCTCATGATCTGCGGCAGTTCAAAGCCACTGCACACGTCATGCCGCATGAAACGCGGAGTATTGAGCAGCTGAAAAAAGAAGCGGCTTTGAAAGCTCTGGGAACTGATGCAGCGGCCAAATTGTCACGGATTTCGTTCCATCTTATTCCAATACTTCAATATAAATTTCGATGCGGGCAAGCCATATTTTTCCATAAAGGAACAGCATAAATTGTGAGCAATCTGGAGAGAACATTGGTCAACTATCTCCATGTTTTATTTATTGCTGATGGTCTTTTGCCATCAAACTGGAGATTTTCCAATACAAGTCCTCGATTTCTATATAAACGGAAAACCAATCAATGAGAGTCTTGCTTGGATGTGTTGGCACAATCCTAGGGTCGGATTCCCCCCATCTCGGAGATCCCTCCAACAACAGATTCAGATTCCCCCCTTATAATCATGGCTGTTGATGGTTAATAAGCCCTGAATGAACCTTCATTGTTGTTCTCGCTCGACCCACATTCAAACCAAGCTACTGCAAGTGATGCAGTTGCACCCAGGAACCGACAATGTCTGGAAACGCCTCAAATGACCCGGTGCGAATGGGATGCTGCCGATGATTGAAAAGAGGAATATGGAGAAATGGGATTGCGACTCAGGGCACTATGATATCCATGATATGTTACACTCTTATCACCGATTTTACTGGCCAACATATTCCAATATCGCCCTGTTGGCTGCTTTGGGAAGTCCATATCCCTGCTCAACCTCATCGCCACGACTTCCATGGATTCCTTCCAGAACTGGGTTGTGGTTGGATAGAATCTCCCAACATGTTCACATACTGTGATCCCATCAAAACCAATAAAATCGTACAATGTCCAACGTTGAGTTGGCAGTAAGTCCCTTGTTCGAACTACACTCCAAGAAAGCACCGCAAGGCACACACACACACTGCTCCAAGTTAAATGGATGGGATGTTCATCCTCTACCGATCTCTCACTCTCTCTCTCTCACTCTCTCTCTCTCTCTCTCTCTCCCTCTCTCTCTCTCTCTCTCTCTCCCTCCCCCTCCATCGCCTCATCACAATCCATATTGAAATGCATGAATCTGGGTAAATTAGAATAATTCACTCATCAAAAAATAAGGCTAGTTTGGGATAGTTACCTGGAATCCTAACCATCATTCCTGTGAGGTCGCAATGAAGTCGGTGTAATTTATCCAGATCTATAGTTAGCTAATTATCCCACAGTGAAAATGATTGTATAATAATCATATATAGTTATAACATGTTACAACATGTTACCACTATATAATTATTATATGATTAATATCCCGTCATATTCCCATAATATGCCCATAGTTTTCCCAGTTAAATCACCAGTCAAATCACCACGACAAGGGGCCTCCTGGCTCAAGACTTCACGTAGCACGTAGCAAGCATTGGCCTGCCACGTGCGGCTGGGTACCAAACATATATGATTTGGGAAAAAAATGGAGTGATCTACAAATGATCAACTCTCAAATTTGGGTATATAACAAAACCATCCTTTAAGCCAGTTATTCATCGAATATCCCCACATATACGTACATAAATAAATAAATAAATATATATATATATATGCGGGACTATATGGGTGAAGGAAGACCAAACACACATACACACATACATACATGACATATATACATATAATATACATATAATATACATATAATATACATATAATATACATATAATATACATATAATATACATATAATATAAAGATATACCATCCGGTTATTTAACATAGCCATGGAAAATCACCATTTTATAGCTAGGTAAACCATCTATTTCTATGGGCCATCTATACCATGGCTATGTTAGTCATAACCAGAGGGTAGATACATATGTAATGTCAATCCCGGATTAATAATTCATAGTTTATTAATTAGGGGGGTACTCCTCCAATAGTCATTATCTGATACTTTTTTTCCCGAGAGCGTCTGAGCGCAGGGTTCTTCCAATAGTGGGGGTCTGTAAATCATCTTCTCATCTTCACATCTTCTCATCTTCACATCTTCTCATCTTCACATCTTCTTATCCTCACATCTTCTCCTCATCCCTCATCTTCTCATCTTCACATCTTCTCATCTTCACATCTTCTCATCTTCTTCTCCTCATCTTCTCATCTTCTCTCTCATCTTCTCATCTTCACATCTTCTCATCTTCACATCTTCTCATCTTCACATCTTCTCATCTTCACATCTTCTCACATCTTGTCATCTTCACATCTTCTCACATCTTCTCACATCTTCTCACATCTTCTCACATCTTCTCACATCTTCCCACATCTTCTCACACCTCCACTCACATCTTCTCACACCTCCACTCACATCTTCTCACATCTTCTCACATCTTCTCACATCTTCTCACACCTCCACTCACATCTTCTCACACCTCCACTCACATCTTCTCACATCTTCTCACATCTTCTCACATCTTCTCACATCTTCTCACATCTTCTCACACCTCCATCTCACATCTTCTCACATCTTCTCACATCTTCTCACATCTTCTCATCTTCACATCTTCTCATCTCACATCTTCTCCTCTTGCCCTCTTGCCCTCTTGCCCCTCTTGCCCTCTCCTTCTTTTCTATTTCTCTTCTGAAGGCGGGGGCAGGGGCAGTGCCAACGAGACGGCACGAAACGCAACCCTTTCGCACGAAACGAGGTTCGATCGGCAAAAACTGAGGTAAAATTGCGATTTGACTTGCCCCGGAGCAACCCTTTCGCACGAAATGAGGGTCGATCGGCAAAAACTGCGGTAAAATTGCGATTTGACTTGTCCTGGAGCAACCCTTTCGCACGAAATGAGGGTCGATCGTCAAAAACTGAAGAAAAATTGCGATTTTACTTGTCCCGGAGCAACCCTTTCGCACGAAATGAGGGTCGATCGGCAAAAACTGAGGAAAAATTGCGATTTTACTTGTGCCGGACTGTGTGTGTGTAAAAGCGTCTGTGTGTAAAGCGTCTGTGTGTAAAAGTGTCTGTGTGTAAAAGCGTCTGTGTGTAAAAGCTTCTGTGTGTAAAAGCTTCTGTGTGTAAAAGCGTATCTGTGTGTAAAAGTCTCTGTGTGTAAAAGCGTCTGTGTGTAAAAGCGTCTGTGTGTTAAAGCGTCTGTGTGTAACAGCGTCTGTGTGTAAATGTGTTTGTGTGTAAAAGTGTTTGTGTAAAAGTGTTTGTGTGTAAAAGCCTCTGTGTGTAAATGTGTTTGTGTGTCAAAGCGTCTGTGTGTAAAAAGCGTCTGTGTGTAAAAAAGCGTCTGTGTGTAAAAGCGTCTGTGTGTAAAAGCGTCTGTGTGTAAAAGTGTTTGTGTAAAAGTGTTTGTGTGTAAATGCGTCTGTGTGTAAAAGCTTCTGTGTGTAAAAGCGTCTGTGTGTGTAAAAGTCTCTGTGTGTAAAAGCGTCTGTGTGTAAAAGCGTCTGTGTGTAAAAGCGTCTGTGTGTAAAAGCGTCTGTGTGTAAAAGTGTCTGTGTGTAAAAGTGCCGTGTGTAAAAGCGGTTGTGTGTAAAAGCGTCTGTGTGTAAAAGGGTCTGTGTGTAAAAGCGTCTGTGTGTAAAAGCGTCTGTGTGTAAAAGCGTCTGTGCGTAAAAGCGTCTGTGCGTAAAAGCGTCTGTGTGTAAAAGCGTCTGTGTGTAAAAGCGTCTGTGTGTAAAAGCGTCTGTGTGTAAAAGCGTCTGTGTGTAAAAGCTTCTGTGTGTAAAAGCCTCTGTGTGTAGAAGCGTCTGTGTGTAAAAGCGTCTGTGTGTAAAAGCGTCTGTGTGTAAAAGTGTCTGTGTGTAAAAGTGTCTGTGTGTAAAAGCGTCTGTGTGTAAAAGCTTCTGTGTGTAAAAGCGTCTCTGTGTGTAAAAGTCTCTGTGTGTAAAAGCGTCTGTGTGTAAAAGCGTCTGTGTGTCAAAGCGTCTGTGTGTAAAAGCGTCTGTGTGTCAAAGCGTCTGTGTGTGTAAACGTGTCTGGTGTGAAAAAGGGGCTCTGTGTTAAATGTGTTTGTTTTTGTGTTTTCAAAGTCTGTCTGCGTGGAAAAAGCGTATGTGGTAAAAAGCGTCTGTGTGTAAAAGCGTCTGGGTAAAAGCGTCTCCCTTGTGTGTAAAAGGGTGTGTAAAAGGGTTTGGTGTGTAACGAGTCTGTGTGTAAAGGTTCTGTGTTGTAAAAGCGTCTGTGTGTAAAAAAGTGTCTGTGTGTAAAAAGCGTCTGTGTGTAAAAGCTTCTGTGTGTTAAAAGCGTCTGTGTGTAAAAGTATTCGTGTGTAAAAGTGTCTGTGTAAAAGTCTCTGTTGTAAAAGCTTCTGTGTTGTAAAAGCCTCGGGGTGTAAAAAGCTCTTTGGTGTGTCAAAGCGTCTGTTGTCAAGCGTCTGTTGTAACAGGTCTCTGCGTGTGAAAGGTTGTATAAAAGCGTCTGATGGCAAAAGCGTCTGGGTGTGATAAAAAGTCTCTGTGTGTAAAAGCGTCTGGTTTGTAAAAAGTTCTATGCGGGTAAAGCTCTGTGGTAACGTCTCGTGTGTTGTAAAAAGGCCTTGTGTTGTAATAAAAGTGTCTGTGTGTAAAAGGGTCTGTGTGTAAAAGCGTCTGTGTGTAAAAGCGTCTGTGTGTAAAAGCGTCTGTGTGTAAAAGCTTCTGTGTGTAAAAGCCCCTGTGTGTAAAAAGCGTCTGTGTGTAAAAGCGTCTGTGTGTAAAGCGTCTGTGTGTAAAAGTGTCTGTGTGTAAAAGCGTCTGTGTGTAAAAGCTTCTGTGTGTAAAAGCTGTGTGCGAAGGAAAAGGAAAAAAAAAAAAAGCGTGTCTCCATACTAACAACAGAAGACTCTGCTCGTCTACGCTCTCGGGCCATCCGTCGTCTAGTTTTTATGGTACCCTCCCAATTAAACAGCCGTAAACGGGGTTTATTGATCCAGGGTTGACATTATTTTCATATTTAGGGGAACAACCATCCATTGACCAGCTATAGGGTATTTAGGTGGTTTTGACACATAACATCCCATAACATTAGATATGTAATATGGCTTGTGAAGCACTTCCTACCGCAACTGCTGGAAGATCGATCGCCTCATGGTGGACCGCTTTCATCAGTCCATCCAACAACGCTGGGCTTGTGCCTTCTGTTGTGGTACCTACCCGATCTACCCGGCGCGGGTCATGGGATCTACAACATGGCTATAGGAACCTCCCAAAAACGATGGAAAAGTTATAGAAAAGCGATAGAAAAGCTATAGAATCCTAATAAAATCGTGGTAAATCATGACGACTTTTCGATCAAAAAAGATGGAAAAGGTGGTGAATCGGTGAATCCTAATAAAATCGTGGTACCCTTTGGTAATTTGTTACATAGCGAACTGGAAAATCACCATTTTGAATGGGTAAATCAACGAACTAAATGGGCCATTTTCAATAGCTATGTTAAATTACCAGTGACTTACCAGTGGGTAAATCATGACGACTTTTCGATCTTTTCGGGGAGTGACTTTTATTGGATGATGTTTTTATTGATGCGAGAAATCTTCATGATTTCTCTTTGGAAATTTGCGATTGGAAAAATCAAACATCCAACAGAATCATCTGACAATATGGCAGTGAATCAGTGAACCAGAATCCAGTCACCCTCCATTTGGGGCTAGGCAGCAAACCAGCGAACAGAACATTTAATAGATCCGGGTTTGGCTGCAGATCTGGTACCCCGAAAATTCCGTGGTTTATCATTTTCCTCATTAAACTTGTCATGGGGTATGCCCCATCTTGAGGCTATCCCATTTTCTGACCTCTGAGCCAATCATTTGATGGTTTATCTTTATCATCTTCTCATGATCAATTCCCTACTACAAGCCATAATTTGAGGGTTTATATGCCCTGTTCTCACACATCCACATATCACATTGCTGTTTGCATATCCCATCAATATCCATACTATAGTTATTATCCCATGCAGACCCATCTTTCTAAATGGTTAGATCACCGTTTCTGTTGTCCCAGATCATTGCCACCTGCACAAAATTAGCTTGTTAGCTGGTTAGTTGATAGCCCTATTTATCCTATTTATAGTAAAAAGACAAATCAAGTCATGAACGACTTAAACTACCCATCCAGTCGGTTGACCTAGAGATGTTCTGCCCCAGAGGCCCAGAAACCAAGATGTTCACCCCATCTCCGGCCTCCACGAAAGGCCGCAAGCAGCACAGCCAAGGCCCCGGGGAGAATGGTGGTGCCACTCCCTGCACCTGGGGAATCCTGTCCCGAAACCAATGGTTTTTAGATGCCGAAACCTGAAAATTATGGGATTGAGATGGGATAAACATGGATAGAACCATCGAATATCTTGGAAAAAAGGAGCTAATTGGGATTGAACTGATTGAACCATTGAATACCCACAACCATCCCCAGATCTGATATACCCCCAGTTCTTCGTTTGGGGCTGATTAAAAAGTCGTGGTTTGGGGCGTTTCTAGCTAACACAAAAAAAATGATGTTTGACAGAACGAAACATGGTTTAATCAACGTCTATGAATGTGGATTTTTCCGCTGGTTGCTGAAGTTGCTACATAATAATGGCTGCACGGATAGGTTAATATAAATATGATATATAGTCATAGGTTCAACCTAAATATAATATATTATAATATAACCATGGGTTCAGCTATGGCTATATCATGCTATCCCTATAAAAATTATATATCAACATATATCAACTATCTATTCATCCTTGGTCTAGTCATAGGTTGTCACAACGCTCGCCAAGTGACGTGCTGCTTCCACGGCCAAGTCTTGCGCCACCATGGCCGCCTCCTTGCGGAGCTCGGGAGAGAGGAAACTCCAGCAGTGCAGCAGATGAGGCGCCACCACCTGCGTGAGGGCGTAGCGTTGAACATCGATTCTTTGGATTTGAACCGTCTGACCTTCCAAGTACTATGGTGGTTTACCATGGTTTACCCCATATTCTTTTTAGGACTTTGCCATTTTGGTGGGTATTTGGAGGGTCTAGGTAGTTTCAAGATGGTTTAAGTGAGTTGGCATGAGTTGGCTGGCAAGCTCACTTTTGATCCAAGTGGAGTTGTGTGTTGAGGGGTCTTATGAAGGCGCCCAGCCGAGAGGTCTTTGTCTCATTACTGTTTTAGACAGGTGAACTGCGAAAGAACATAAACTATTTGGCTGAAAGTCAAAACTATATGACAAAGAAACATTATCACACAATAACAAACATTTACTTGACCATCCCAAATGAGTTGACTGCACGGATCACAAGTGTCTTTTCTTGAAGCCAGAGATCTATTCAAGAACCTATTCAGCCATAAATTCACTCAGCTTCATCACTTTTGTCATTGCAGGTCATCATCTCAGCAGATGAAACGACACATTCATCACTTCGTATGCGTATTCCACCATGTTTTTTTGGTGGGTAAAATCCCTGACACATTGTTGTTTGTCACTTACCGCCCACATATTCGGGGTAAAATCCCTGATTTTTGTTTCAACCCGAGGCGCTGCTTTCACTTCGCCATCTGCAGATTTGGGAGCCCACAGGCCCTTGGCGACAGAGTCCTGGGCTTGCCACGTGGAAACCACAAATTTAGAGGAGTCAAGTGGTCTAAGCATGCTCGAAGGATGGAGATTGATGGAGCATCTTCGAGATAATTTGAAACCGATTGGATTTGAAGCTGAACTGTCGAGGCACACCGCATCTGGATGACATGGCATCGATTTTGGGAATCACTTATGCCAAGTCCCAGAACTTCTTTGAGGGACATGTTTCAGGACCCCAAAGTAATCCCGTCCCCCTATTACTAAACCCCCCCAAATAATAAAAAGTAGGGTCCATCCAATTGATCCCCTTTGGAAAACAATTTAAAATCAATCGACCATTTGTGGGTGTTACCCCCTAATAATAAAAACTAGTTAACCCAAGGGGGTTTATATATTATATTTTATAATAAGGTTTCTAATTACTAGGGGGAAGCTTCGAAATCCAATTTTGGCACTATTTGAATTGCGTTATAAAAGGATATTTAATTGATTTTGAAATCGAAAAAAACTAGTTAGTTTTTTTAAAAAATATGGGTTTAAATTTATTATGTGGGTCCGCTTCGAAATCCAATTTTTGGCAATATTTTCATTGCGTTATAAAAGGATATTTAATTGATTTTGAAATCAAAAAAAAAGTTGGTTCCCTAATAATAAATACCACCATAATAATAAAAACTACCGGAGGTGTTTATTATTTGGAGAGGGGGGGTTAGTATTAGGGGGAAGGGATTACATCATGGCTTTCAGTGTTCCCTTGAGACAAAATAGTATCAGCATGGTATCCATCCATATCCATCCCAAGACAATGTATGTTATACCATCCCTCCATATAACATGACGACACTGCCATGAATTGAAAGTTTAAACAATTGGTGATTCACAGGCTCGAAACCAATCCTCCTAATAATTCAACACCCTCCAAGCTGGTCTAATTATATCAAAGGTGAAAATCACCTACTAAACCATTGTTTCTAGTAGATGTTTGATGTGAATGGGGGAAGCGATAAACTCTGTTAGTTGCGGAATGGTAACACAATCCCAACACCAAACCACCTAGGCTGAACAGGTTGAGCTGCCACATCGGTGCACGCGAGATTGCTGGGGAAGCGGTCGCGAAGGGCTTCCAGAGATGCCTGGTGGGCTGAGAACCGTTTACCCTCCAGTAATCAAACATAGCAATGGAAAATCCCCTATAAATGGAGGTTTTGATGAGAACATCATCTATATTCATCTATAAATGGGTGATTGTCCATTGCCATGTTTGATTACCGCAGGGCAAAATGCTCAAGGTGTCAACTACTTAACCATACGTTAATGTGCAAAATTGGGCACACATGATGTTGCATGCCCATGATGGGCATGCGTATGTCAAACGCAGGATGCAAACAAAACAATCGAAGGTTAGTTGCAGCCAGCATGCAACCTCAAGATGGTTGTGCAATATCAACACCATCAATTATTCATTCCCAATCTTAAATAGCTCGCAAACATTCGCAAACAAGAAAATATGGTTAGATACAGTATAATATACCCCCATAAACAAAACTACGTATAGCGAAATAATAGTGACAGTTTTTGCTAATTGGTATCCCCACTATATCCCCATTATACCCACCATGTTTGGTACCTATATGATGATTTATACGTACTTATCCAGTTGGTTTCCCATGACTCCAAGTTATGTATCTTGCGGCGCTCTCTCCTCCCCGTGCGTTTCGCTGCACCTCAACGACTTTCAAGTTCCACTTGTACCTTGGACATGATTGAGGTAGTCATAGCAGTGACCCTGTGGTAATTTCACAGTTTGCAATGGAAAAATCACGATTTTTAATTGATAAATCATTCATAAATGCCAAGTTTCATCCATTTTGCATAGCTGTGCTAAAGTGCCAAAAGGACTGTCCTAATTCTTCACCAAAAATTACTTCACTTCGAATGATCCCCACCATGGCATTTATACATTTTCTTACTGGCAAATCTTCTGGCATTCTATCTGACATATCTTCTGGCATTCTATCTGGCATTCTATCTGACATATCTTCTGGCATTCTATCTGACATATCTTCTGGCATTCTATCTGACATATCTTCTGGCATTCTATCTGGCATTCTATCTGGCATATGTTCTGGCGTATCTTCTGGCATTCTATC